>JAEKOY010000930.1:0-16325 GCA_021234595.1 Delia radicum | reverse complement strand
CAAGGACTCGCAGGATTTATCAGGATTCCTCTTAAGGACATCGTCTTAAAAGATATTAAGAAGATATTAAGTATTAATAGCAAAGCGTTGAAGTTTGAACAATATAAATTGAAGTATAGATACTTTTTCGCTAATTTCGCTTTTTCCAAAAAGCGAAATTCCCGATATCTTCTTAAATGGGAGCAGAAAAATATATTTTTTTCGAGCGTGGTGATATGTTGGTAAGAGAAATATTTTTTTGTCCAAAACTTCTCTTTTATATGCTTTAGTTTTCAAATGCACCCTAAAATATTTTGGCTCATATCGCCTAAATTAGGCAACGATATAACTGCAAAAAATATTACTTGAGCCAGAGTACAAACTAAAATTTTTATATATAAATAGAACATTTTTGGTCTTCAAAGTTTAGTACCGTCATGATGCTTGTTAGAAAAAGACCTAACCACGTGCTTGATTACTAAGAAGACAAGAATGGAGCAAAATTGATTATTAATAGGTTTTTTGTTAAAGTTCTGCCTATTATATAGGCTCTAGCTTTTCTAAAACTTCGGGTTCTGATGAGATCTTTAGCCAGATCGAAATACTAGTATCAACCTAGCTAATATGTTTGATTTGCTTTAAATTTGTAAATATATGGAGGTTGAAAGCTCGTTATAAATTGAAAATAACATAAAAATAATCTCGATGTATATAAAAAACAAAAACTAATATAACTGTGAAAACAATTTTGTTGAAGATCTTATTATTTGTTTTTCGATTGGAGCATATGGTATGAATTTCGTTGCAAAACATCGTTTGCCAGTTAGAGGGTTAACGAATATACTTGTATGCATGTGACAATATTGCCGCTTAGCAATAAAGCCACACAATACAAATATACTTCAACATATTACAAAATACAACGAAGCCAGCAAAACATTCCTGCATTATTCCGTACACATGCCACACCAACACATGAACTTAAACAAACAAATATGCATGGTGTTGTGTGAGGCTATCGAACGACCAAACATCAACCTAACAGAACTTCGTGTTTTAGTTGTCGTGTGCAATGCCAGAGCTCGTTGACATTTTTAGCTATTGTCTTGTGTAGTAGATAATATTATAACATTATTGTCAGATTTATTTAAGCATGATCTTTAGTGAAGATGTGAAAACGAATATGTTTGTGCTCTTCGTTAGTATATAACTATGAGTTTGAGTGTGTTGAAATGGCGGGGAAAAAAATTCAAAAAATCATAACCCTAATGCACACCGATATTTTTATCATCAATTTTAATGACATGTTATGATCAAACTTCGAAAACGTTTTTATTTACAGTTATTATTTTTTCTTCTGATCTTGTCAGATTATTTCGGTAACGTTATTTTAGCGATAACATGTTTTAGTTATTTCGGTAACGATATTTTAGGGATATTGATATTTCAATTATATCGGTAATCAGGCACGGAAACAGAACTATGGTTTACCGGACCAACAACAACAAATAAAACAACAAGATAACACTTTTTTTTTTATATATTGAAAAAGTTAAATTTCTTAAAAAAAACAACAAAATTTTGTTTTTTTATTGTTTTTGCTGTTGTGAGAGCAAAACATAGTCCTGGCTACGTGTCTGTCGTTAACGGCATTTCACGAATAACGGTATTTCAATTATTTCGGAAACAGTATTTTAGCGATATCGAAAGTTTACAGTTTCGTTATGTACAGCTTATTATGAGAAGAAAACATTTTATTAGAAGAGTTTTGGTTCACCGCAGCATTTTAAAATTTGAGCCATTTCGTAAGCAGACCAGTTGTTTATAATTCATGGTTATTTACAATATGACGTAATTTAATAAGTAATGACAATTTACCATTAAAAAAGCGCTAAAAAATTTATCGATTTAAAAAAAAACAAAAACACTTAATATTTTTTCACAATTTTTTTTTAAATTGTTTTTTTTTTATTATTCAATCATCAGACTTTTCATAACATTTTTTGTGTTCAACCTATTTTGTTTATTTTTGATACATTAAGTTATGTTTAGCGTTTTAAGTGACATGCTTGTTTCTTGGTCGATTTCAGAGATGTTTTTTAACATTCATCCAATTCAAAATTTTTACGCCTTTTATAGATTTTTAGCACTTTTCACTAGATTTTATAACATTTTAATTAATTTTCTAAATCTAATCTTTATAGATTTTATTCAATTTAAAAAACTCCGATCGATTGTAATCGTAGTTGCCAAACACTAACCCTAATGAAATAATTCTAAAATACGGATAATCTTAAAATATCCTAACGAAATACATTATTTATTTCTAATTTAAAAAATCAAACCACATCAAATGACTGTTCTATGATTTTACTTTAATTTTTTACAGTTGTTTTTTTTGGTATTTAAAAAAATAAAAAAAAACTTTGTTTATTTCTTAGTAACATTATGTTCATTTTTACTACAATTGTTAGTAATTTTTTGAATTTTAAAAAACAAGTGACCATGTTAGTTCAATTTACTGAAATGTAAGTCGTCCTTTCTTTAATTGAAATTTCATTTGTTTTTAACTACATTTGCAGTGGTATTTACCTACATAATATTCTAAGTGTAGCGTGTAACTAGTTTTTGTTTATTTTTTTCATAGCACGGAAAACAACTCATAAGGCGAAATGTAGATTTCGCAGCTTGTCTAGACGAATTAAAGAAAAACAAAAGATATCGTACAAATTGATACAACCATACTCATACACACTCTCTTATAACTAGCAAAAAAATGCAATAGCGGTTGATTTAATTCATTAAATTTTTTCTTTGGTAAACGAACTACATACCTAAAAAATGTGTGTACATAAAAATTGTGAATATTAAAAATATTAATAAAACAATAAATAAATTTAAAAAAACTAATTTAAAATAAATTTACGAAACTAATAATTGTGTTACAATGAATACTTGATGATAACTGAAAATCCTTTTGTGAATACTACAGCTTCAGGCAAAAAGAAAATATAAAATACGCTTAACTCATATTTCTTGTTTAACTTACCTTTATTCATGTGATTATTTGATGAATGTTTATTAATTGTCATACGACTTCGCGGTGAATTTAATTTACTCGAAGACTTACTTAAACAATAACAGCATACAACTTTTTGAAAATATAAACGAAATCTGTAAAAAACAAAAGCCTAATAAATAAATTCAATTCAATTTCATTTTCGCTTTAGTTTATAAAAATTTACCTTTTATTCATCCAATAGTATATTATCGGATTAACCATGGCATTCGACATGGCCAACCAATAGAAAGCCAAATACATATGCTGGACATATTTGGCCGATGTTACTTGATTATTATGATACGCATAGATAAAGAACATATGATATGGTAACCAACATATAGCAAATATTGAGACTATGGCTATAAACATTCGAACAACTTTTCGTTTAGATTTCATGGATTCCATTTGCCTTTCGGTATTTTCACCAATCGAACGACTACCCCATAAAACACGACCCATTAGAGAATAACAGATTAACATTACGACCATAGGTATGCCATAGGTAATGACCAGAATGATGATATTATAGCTAACGGAAAAGGAAATTGAAATCAAAGTACTTTTTTGTTAGTATGTATTAAGATGGTAATAGATTTTCTATTAACTAAACACTAACCATAATCTAATATGATGTGGGATAACGACCATCTGGCCACAGCATATAACAGACAGTACGTTGTTTGCCATTATAGTATCTGAAATAGAAAAAACAAATGTAAGATCCCAGCAAAATTTGTTTCTCTTCTAATTTGGCATTTTCATCGATAAATTTAACAATGTCTTGTCATACACCGAAAAAAAATCCATGCAGCTGTTTGCGAAAAAAAAAACTTTCAGCATTATATGAATGATTCCTTCCCATGACAAGCCAATGTTAAACTCATCGATGAAAATGCTCATTCTTTGGCAGAACAGTTTTTGCTGGGATATTGAATATTATTTGGTGATACAATTTATAGGGTGTCCCCAGTAATATTAAAAATGGTTCCAAATGGAAGAAATGAACATATATTTTTAAATCGTTAACCCGTGCCAAATTCCGGTCGAAAATGGGCCATTTTTGGAAGAAATGTGTTTTTAATAAAAATTCACAAAAATTCGAAATAATGAAAAATCGAATATTTAATTTCATTTAATCCTTAAACCTTTCGAACAAAAACCAACTATTACAATATTGACACTGGGTGCAAATTAAAGACTTGGAAAAAGCAAACATTTGTAATGAGGCAAACTTTAAGCTCAATCGGTTGTTTTGATTTAACAAAAACGTGTTTTTTTTAAATAATTTTAACGATTTTTTTAAAAGTCTAATTTCAAAAAAAAAAAAAAAATTAAATAATTATAATTCATGTTTTTGGTAGAGCATTGTATTAAAATTGATTATTTTGTAAAAAATTTAACAAAATTAGAATATTTTCATAAAAGTTAGCATTATTTTAACTTTTTTTTTCATTTTGAATGTCAGGTTTCATATCACAATTAAAATGTTGCTATTATAAATAGAAAACACCAATTATTTATAAATGTAAGAGTACATTATACATACATTCTAATCAAAAACTCATGGTTTGATCAGATATATTTATCAACCAACTTACTGAAAAGCAAATGGTTTTTCTTCTTTAGTTGATTACCCGAACAATATGAGCTATTTTTGTCTTTTTCTTACAAGTTAAGTGCCCAATGAATAAATCAAAATATATTCTTTGAGATAGGCATGGTAGAGAAGATTAAGCATACTTTTCTAAAAATCATAACTACATTGTAAATTTTTTATTGAATTAGACTGCGCAGTTTCTGGTAACACAACCTTCATCAGTAATCCTTTTTGACAATACTGTAATTATTTGTTATGGTTTTATTGTTTGATTGCATCTATATGAAATGTTTATTTATTAAATGCAATCCTGACCGTGGCTTGAACCTGCTTTCTTTGCCACATGCACTTCGCACTACACTTTAGACAGAGGCTCTAGCCACTTGAACTAAAGTCAGGTCGATTTTTGCTGTGGCTTAAAACCAGTTTCAATTACACGGGGTCGATTTTACATTTAATTGTAATTGCAGAAGATAGCTAAGACAAACACCACAACAATTCACAATTGTTAGAAAATCATATGTAATCTAATTTCCACTATTTCCCACATTTTGTGAGTTGGCGACAAACTATGATGTATTTTTTGTACATACGGTAGTTTGGCTATTCACGTAGTTAGGGAAGAGTTGCCAGGGAGCAAATTTTTGATATATTTTATTGGGGATTTTTGAATTTTATTCATCGTCTTCTTAGACAGTGTGCAATTAATACTATAATTAATATGCACATATTTTTCAATTGTTTGAGATAGGCGTGGTAGAGAAGATTAAGCATACTACGTGAATAGCCAAACTACCGTATGTACAAAAAATACATCATAGTTGCGCCAACTCACAAAATGTGGGAAATAGTGGAAATTAGATTACATGTTATTTTCTAACAATTGTGAATTGTTGTGGTGTTTGTCTTAGCTATCTTCTGCAGTTACAATTAAATGTAAAATCGACCCTGTGTAATTGAAACTGGTTTTAAGCCACAGCAAAAATCGACCTTACTTATTAATTGCACACTGTCTAAGAAGACGATGAATAAAATTCAAAATCCCCAATAAAATATATTCTATTTCAGTTTATATTTATATATAAAAAAACATAAATTGTTTCGTATTTTTTAAAAATATTTAATTTTAAATATAAAACTACATTCACACTGAACCTCAAAATACATATTTTTGTTTATTTTTTTAGTTTTCAACTTTCAAATTCCACTCAAATTTTAAATCGAAAATGTATTTTGGGGTTCAATATGAACGTAGTATAAAATATAGAGCAATGTGTCAGTTACCGTGTTTTTTTACATATTGAATATGTGTAGTAGGGCTATGAACGAAAATCGACAAATCGCTTTTTAAGGGACATCCTAACAAATAGTATCTGGTATAAGGGCAACTAAGCATATTATCAAGGAATATATAGACTTGGAAGTACAATCATCTTCTTCTGCAGGTTAAACTATCGTACGCGAATGCGAACGATGCGAAAAAAAGTGAACACAGTGAATGTGGGAAAGCGTAACGTAAAAACAACAACTTTTTCAAAAAAAAAGTACTAAATTTTGTAAAAAGTACTTTGTTAGTTACTTTTTTTGAAAATAGATTTTATTTATAGTGCTCACTTGTTTTTTGCATCGTTTACGTTCACAAACGATACACAGAAAAAATTATGGGCCAAAAATATCTAATTAATTGATTGTTTGAATATCAATATCAATTTAAACAATTTTTTTAATTGATTCAATTAAAAAATTTATTGAATTTTCCAATATATCCATACAGTGTTGACAACATGTAAACAAAATTTTTAAAAATTTGGCAAACTATTTTCTTTTATTTTATTTAGATTAAATAATCAAAAAAAATGTTTAATTATATCAATATATTATTTAATTTGTAAACAAAAAGAAAAAAAAAATCGCAAATGATTAACTTTTAATAACTTGAATAGTTTACCGATTTCAAATACACGCAAAATCGTAGTTATTTCACTAGATTGCAACACTCTTTTTGTTGAGATATTCGTGTACGCACGAAAACTTAATTTAGTTTCGTGTTTTATCTGTGGTAATAAAAGTGCATTTAAATAAACCTTATCGAAAAAGGACAATTAAACTATTATTTTTGTAAATAATTAAATTTTCAATTAGTATAAGTGTCATTAAACTATCATTTTTAAGTTGTGTGTGATTTTTTTTTAAGAAAGCAATTCAATTACAAGAAAAAGTTCAAGACAAGACAAGCAACACAAAAATGTTGTTTTTACATTTATTTGTTTTCTTATAAACACATTTTTATATTGAAAGCTTTAATTTTATTATAAATAAAATGTAAATTTAATTTACAAACCTACATTTCTTTTTTTATTTAATGGGGGGCATATAACAAAAATAAAAATACGAGTTTTCAATTAGAACTACCATTGTTTCTTCTCAAGTTTCAATTAAAGTTTTAATCAATTTAACTAAACTTTTTAATTGAGGTTGTAAAGAAAAACAATAACTCTTTTTAATTGATATTATTATTAGTATTTTAATTGAAAGAGTTTAATAAACTGTCTGCAAATTTTTTTAGTTAATACTATCATTTCAGTGGTAGGTGCAAAATCAATTAAAATATTAATTGATTCAATAAAATTTTTAATAGAAACCCGTTTTTAGTTTTTTCTGTGTAGTTTAACCTGCAGAAGAACTACACAGACAAAATATCTAATAAAATATATTTGAATTGAATTCAATTTGTTTCTTAACAAATATTTAATAGAATCAATTAATATTTTAATTGACTTTTAAATATAAAAGTTTATATATTGTTTTAGGTATAATTCTCAAATTATTTTTTCATAAACTGTATGTTAAATAGAAAAGTTTCTGCATAAAATACCAAATGCATTTGTAGTTTACAAACAAAACAGACACACACAAAAATACACAAATAGACACAACATTACCAAAATACATATACATGCAAACTTGTCGTTCACACACTGTTTTTTTTTTTTTTGAGTATCATAATTTTTTTTTAGATAGTAATTCATAACTTTTTTCATTTTTCATTAGCAATAAAAGTTTTAATTACTATTATCATTGCCGTGATAGACTCAAAATCAATTAAAATATTAATGGATTAAATAATTTTTTTAATTGAAACCAGTTTTTGGGTTTTTCTGCGAATCTGTTGCACATGATTGAGCCTCCTAGTCTATATATTCCTTGGTATTATTAATATTATTAAAAATATATATATAATAGCATATGTGGCGTATGATTAATATTAATATTACCATTAGCATATGTGGCGTATGATCGATATTAATTATGTTATTAATATAAATCATACGACACATATGTTTTGTATGCGCTCTTAATTAATTCATATCTTTTCTTGAAATTATTTTTATTTAACAATTTTTTTTTAATTAATTTTTCTTTAATGAGTTTTTTTTTTTCTCAGAACTCTTTAGGTTAATTGTTTTTCAGTTGAGTATTACTTGCACACTTAACACCGCCACTATTTCTACAAATATAATTCAATCTAACTGCCTGTTAATTATATACAACACATACTGCCTTTTAGCTTTGAAAAAAAAAAAAATAATATGTGGTAAAACGAGTGTTTTAAACACTTAGAACGAGCAACAAGTACTCTACTACACTCTCAAGTGTTACATTGCCATCATATCGCAGGCAATAACTTAAATTATAGCAATGGCAAGAAAATTACAAAGAATAAAAACGACTGTGATCATATACAACATCAAACGTTTTGCCAACAACAGCAATTCAAGCATTTTAATATGTTGGTGTTTAAAATTGCCAAAATATAAGCAAAAAAAGGAAAAATTGCAAATCATGCTAAAACACAAAATTAATACATTGTTATGGTAACAAAATATGTGTAAAAAAAAAAGAAAATGTTAAAGCAGTAAATACTTCTGTATCGAAAACACTATGTACGAATAAGGTTTTGAAATGTGCCGTTAAAATAAGTCTTTATGGAATTTTAAACTGAAACTAAAACACTTTGTTTTGAAAATATTCTCTACTTTTGAAACACAGTCTATGTAATTGATACGCAAGTAACGTTTAGATATTATGCCCTTTAGAAGTAAGTGAATAATTTTTTTTTTTAAATATTTGAGTGCTTAGAGGGGGGAGGAACTGTGACAGTTTATTTCGAAGGCTATTTACATTAAGGATTTTCTTTGAGCTATTTTTAGATTTGAATCATTCCATGTCAAACCAAATGATTTTTGTTTGTTTTAAAATATATTTGACACGTATTTTAAATATATTTGACATGTATTTAAAAAAAAAAAAAAAATTGTTGGAAGTTAGTTGTGTTTAAAAATTCAAAATAACATGAAAAATGTTCCGACATATCGATATTTAATTAATGTATTTTAAAACAGTTGGCCTATATATTTAAATATCTTAGTTGCATTATCTGAATGTTTTTTATTTTACTTTAGGTGTTACTTTTGTTTGTATTTTTTACCATTTTCGGCCCCACCCTAAAAATAAAAATAATATATACACACAGAGAAATAAAGTGCCAACCGAATTGCAAAGCGTATTTTAATAGAAACAACTTATAAATTCAGTTAGTACAACGATATTTACATTCGATTTCTTAATATTTCGGATATTGCAACTAAAATTCAGTTGAATTTTCGGAACTTTGTGGTGAAAACTATGTTCAGTTGAACCAACCGACTGAAACTCGTAATAACCGAATTTAAGTCGTAGTAACCAAATTTCAGTTGGCAAAGAGCTAAATTATAAATAAACACTTAAATTTTCGAAGTCCGATGGAGATAATTAACAAAAAAAAAAAAAAAAACACAGAAACACTATTAATTCCATGTCAAATAATTTAAAATATTAAAGCTTTTATATACCCAATGAAAAAAGTTCATATATAGTAGTCATATAATCGATACCTAATATTTAATACCATCTACAAGGTGGCGCAAAAATAACCTTCCGATGTTTTTTGGCTGTAATTTAAAAAAAAATGAAAAACTTTGATTCTTCTTGTGGATGATTTTTATTTGGTATTTTAATTTTTTTTACATCAAGTCGAGAATATGATGTCATGTAAATGGCCGCCGCCACAGTTGATTGTCATTTGAGCCCTTTTTATGGCATTTTCCATCACTTTGGCCAAAACTTCCGGCGATTGGTCCTCACATTCTTGACGGATATTGTCTTTAAGAGCTGCAAGAGTCTGAGGCTTGTTGACATAAACCCACGACTTCAAAAAGCCCCAGAAAAAGAAGTCTGGAGCGGTCAAATAGGCGATCTTGCTGGCCAGTGCAAATCGCCAAAACGGGAGATTAGGCGCCCGGAAAATGCATCGTTCAGCATATCGGTTGTGGCACGTGCAGTGTGTGCCATTGCACCGTCCTGTTGGAACCACATGTTTTCCAATCCCAATTCATCAAGTTGCGGCAAAAAGAAATCGTTGATCATTGCTCTGTAGCGCTCACCATTCACAGTAACCGTTTGGCCCGCGACGTCTTCGAATAAAAAAGGTCCGATGACTCCTCCAGCGAAAACAGCACACCATACAGTGGTGTCACAGACATTCCAAGTAAACAAAAACACATAAAGCTTATTTTATGTTGGCCCGTTGATTTTTTAATTGATTTTAGAAGTCAAATATACAAAATTTTCACGAAAAAGGGGGATTTCAGGGCTGTATTCAAAATGATCTCATTTGATTTTGGTGACAGATATTTTGATTTGGAAAAAAAATCTGCCTTCGGACAAGTATCTTCTGTAAAAAAAAGGAACGCTGTTTGAGACATTTTCATATGCACCTTTTTTAGAGCGAAAACCCGACTAAGGTCCATTTTTCCTTTAAATTTGGGTTAGGTAAGCAATATCTAAAAGTCCCAGAGAGTCCCAGTTCCAAACCACTACAGAAATGTTACATAATTTGTTTTCAACGAACTGTGAAAAAATCAGCTGCCGATACCAGCCCTCCTGGGAGTTATAGCGATTTTAGTATATCACTCTCAGTATTTATTCCATAGAAATAGAACGGAAATTCTCGGAATCATTTATTTTTTTATTCTACATCTATTCTAGCACTCCACAGAAATGAGCATAATTCTCTTAAAACTGAAGCTATTGACTTCAAACCGGTATCAAATTAAAGCTTTTATTGCCACCTTTCAAATAAGAAATGAAATAGATTTTGGTTTTATATAAAATTTCAGAGTTTTTCAACAAATATCGAAAAATCATGAAAATTTGACGTTTATAATTCTTGTTCGGACCACCCTATAGTTTATTTAAAAAACTAATCATAGGGTATTTATCAGAAATAAAAGAGCAATTAAAATAAATTTTTTTTGTAAATTTTTCGAAAAATTTTTTTTTTTTTTGATTTTGTTGAAAATTTGACCCAACATTTTTTTCGGTGTACATTTTTTTTCACTCATTCTGTTTGGGATTTCATTCTGACCAATCTGTAGAAGTTTCTCATCGATAAAATTAAAATTACAGTTTAGGCAATATGATTTCCAAAAACTTCCGGTTTCGCAACACTGTGCGGCGCTTCCATGACATCCTCGGCTATAGCAGCAATATTCTCTGCAGAACGGCTACTCCGGGGTCTACCACGCCTGGCAGCATCTCGTGTTGTGCCAGTCTCTTCGAGGCGAGCGGCTAAACGTCGCAGTGTTTCACCAGTAGGCGCTGGACGGCCAGGAAATCTGCGACGAAATTCACGTTGTGTCAAAGTCACCGACCGATTATTGGTCAAATAAATAGTCACCAGTATTCCGCGTTCTGGAGCAGTGTAGCGTAACATTGTTTATTAACGTGTATTTCGCATGTGTTTACTACACAAATGTCAAAACAGAACTGACATTAGGGGCCAATCGCAAAATTTATAGCATTTTCTGATAGGAGGATTACTTTTGCGCCACCTTGTATATTGTGGTGTAGACCGCTTTGATGAGAATGTTGATTCTATTAGAGTAGCTTTACGTGGGAAAAAAATGGTGGTTTAATCTCTTTGCATTTGGACTAGATGCTGCTTGCCAGAACGCTTGGCTCATCAAAAGAAAATGCGATAACAGCTGGACTTATTGTCAATTCCGTAGGGCAATCGTGTTGTCATATTTGCAAAAATACGGGACGCAGCCAACTAAGAGCAACAATTGTGGCGTTCCATTGTGTTAAGAGTTTCAAATGAAACTAGATTGGGAGGGTGTTCAGAGGACCATATTGAGCAGGATTACTCAAAACGTCGCTGCGGGTTTTGTCATGAACGCACTAGAAAATGTGTGCCAAATGCGACATAGGCATTCATATAAAATGTTGGTATAAATACCACAAGAAATAAAAAATTGTATATTATAATTATAGAATTATTGTTAAATCAAATAAATTATGCCCAGTGTCACTTATAGGTGACACCGCTATATAAACGCAACAACCAACAATAACTTTTTTATAGTGTAAACTAGACGTATTTTTACTATTTAGACTAAAAACAAATTGTTTTTTCCTTTGGCGAGGGTATGGGAATTGCCGGGTTAAATATCTTCAATATATAAAAAAATCACATAAATTAAATTTGTTTGTATTTTTTTTTTCAATTTGGCGGATTTTGTATTCAAATATTAGCGGGTTTTCAATTTTTTCGATTTTTTTTTAAATTTTGTCAAAAAACAAAAAAAAACAAATTTTAAAAATCGATTAAATTGAAAAAATCTCCGAAACTGGAAAAAATCCCCAGAATTAATACAAATCGTGAATTGAAGAAATCGTGAATTGAATGAATTAAAAAACTAAAAGAAAAAAGAAAGAGCAATCCAAAATTAAAAAAAAAACCACCAAAATTGAATGGGTTTTCTTTTTAAACTTAATTGGGTTTTTAAAATTTAGTCGACTTTTGAGTTTTTGGCGATTTTTTTTTAATTTGTGAAATTTTGTTGTGATTTTTTCAATTTTGGTGTATATTTAAAATTTTGTCGTTTTTTTTTTTACATTATTGTTATTATAGGGTCTAAAAAAAATTGTTGTGGTAAACCAAATAATTTTCAATTAAACATTTATTAGATATTATCAAACTTTTAATAGAAACTAAGTTTAAAGTTAATCAAAAGTTTAACTGTAATTTTATTGCCAATCATTTTTTTTTTGTTGTATTAAAAAATATTTGTCTTTTAAATTTACTAATAACACGATTGAAATTGTTTAATATTTGCAACAGTTGAAAGACTCGGAAACTTGAGGTGGTCAACTTTCAAAAATTTTTGCTACTAAATCTCAAGTAGATTTAAATTTGGGGATTTTAATGCAATTTTTTTTACAAAAAAAAAAAAAAAAAAATGAAAGAAAAGAAAAGAAAAATAAAATAATGTTGCCTATATTAAGAGCCCATAGTGGTCACTGGCCACTTTTAAGAAATATTTGATCTTCGGAAAAAGTTGCACCAAAGACAACCGTTACTCAGATACTCTTCTAATTCAATTAAATAGACATTATTTTGCATAATTTTAAGCTTTAGCCATGTCTCTTCTACACTGAAAGAATTATCTGCATAATAACAATGAATTTTTGCATTAGATCTATGAATTATCACTGGAATCCGTCTATTGAAACTCTTTATTAAATTAATGCAGTTTCTCATAAAATCTAATGAAATTCACACGGCCAATGAAATGTTTTTGAAAAAGAAACCTTGAGTTTACATTATCTCATCTGCTACAATATGGAGCAGATATAATATCATAAATCCTAACATTTTCAATAGGGCAAACCTGTTTATATCAATTTTCAAATCATTCAATCTATATTCTATTTCCAAGAAAAAAGAGCATCATAATATTATAGTTTAAGAGCATCATGTAATCATAACATGATTGTAAAAATCATATAATGCGTAACAATCATAATATGATAGTGGGAATCATATTATGATTCAAACTGACGAAAAATCATCCTCGGTAATCATAATATGATCAGCCAGAATCATGTATGTGATACGGATCATAATATGATAATCTTGTGTGCACAATCAAATTCTATCATATTTTTTCTCTGAGTGTGTTTGTAATGTATAATGTAATTTTAATAATAATCTTTTTACTTCGGCTAAAATTTCCAAATTACCTTTTTGTCATTGTATTTGAATAGAGTAGACATGGCGCCGATAATACACAACTCAAAAGCCAAATTAATGCCAAAATTATACGAACTTTTCGTCTGGAAGTTCTACGTTTTAAGGGATGCACTATGGCAATGTATCTGTAAGACAATAGAACAACAAAACCATAACTTATGAACAAATTAATGAAAAAACAACAAATAAATAAATTATAAAAATAACTACATAAATTGTACATAAGGAAGGTCGTTATTATGTTCAACATTAGTCATTTTCGTTTTTTATTCCTTCAGTACTCACCTATCAAATGATATTGCCACCAAGGTAAAAACGGATGTTGATACCGTTACGTTGGCCATAAAATTATTAATGGTACAATAAATTGTACCAAATGGCCAGTCCGAATTCAACATGAATATAAAATTGAAAATACAATTTAATGCCGACATTAGCAAATCAGCAATACTTAAATTTAGTAAAAATAATTTGTTGCCGTACGCATACTACGATGACCTGAAAAGATACAAAATACAAGAGAAGAAAGTTATAAAGAAATAAATTAAATCACAAACAAAAAAAAAAAACATTCAAATTTTATAAAACAAGAATTCCAGAATGTACCAGCAGTATGTAGTATTCGTATTAGAGTGGGTCAAATGAAGAAGAATTGCTAAATTAATAAAGCTAGAAAGCTGAAATTTGAGTATGTATTACAGTACAATTAGAACTTTAACACGGATTTTTTCCTTTGACGAACTTATATGAAAACAAATAATGATACTGAAGATCACATTTTTAAAAGGACATATTTTAAATTTTTGGTCCTGAAATATTTCGACAAATAATTCTGTGGATATTCTGATATTCATATTGGCATCATTAATAAGTGCAAGAATTTAAATAATTTGTTTAAAAACTCAACTTTAAATGTGCTTTTGAAAGGACATAGGATGTGCTAGAGAACATATGAGTACAAAATTTACCTATATAAGGTCTCCTATTTAACATGCATATCGATTTTCATATACGTGGCAAGAAATACTGCTTCAAGCTTCATCAGATTTATGAAATACTTCATAAATATGATGAAATATTTTATAGATTTTAGTCAATGTAACACTACATAAAAATAATGAAGCTTTTTCATAAAAGGGCAAATTTATGACAGGCTTTTTCATGTTTATGAAATGTTGCATAAATATGATGAAGAAGTTACATAAATTTTTGTGACATGCTTCATAAATGTTATAAAATATTTAATAAATCAAATGAAGCAGTTTCATACTTGTTTATGAAATGTCTCACAAATTTATATAGAACGTTTATATATAATATGAAACGCTTCATATTATATCACTATGCTACAAACAATGACTTTTAGCAAAATACACGTACTTACTAGGTTTCATTCTACTACCAAACGGTTCTGAAAATTAGTACGCCAACTGAAAAACGGAGCCATCAGCTTTTGTCCCACAGCTGTTTCAGACTTGCTAATACTGCTTAACTATATTTGGCAAAAAATGTGGCTCTTCATTGAACAAACTTTATTAATATTTTATGAGAATTAAACCTTTTTTCTAGCGAAATCAATGTAGTTTTTCACTCCTAATAATGAAGTTTTTCATAAATATGATGACCGTTTTTCCTTTGAGTGTACACTCACAAGAACTTTTCCATAAAAGTTCAACAGTTATTTAAAAGTTTAATCGGTAAAGTTGTTTCAATGGAATATACAGTTAAATTACCAAAGAAATATATTTTTTAACTTTCTGTCTGTTATTCAATAAGCAAAATAAACGGAATTTCGGTAATAGTTAAAATATTCAGTTAAAATTTTCTATTTAAAACAAAAATTTGTTATAAAGGGTCCGCCAAATAACTTTATTTTTCTTTGAACTCCTGAACCAATTGGACTTTGTATGGCGTCATACCAAGGTCTTTATGCAAAATTCGTCTCAATGATGTCTCCGAAATGTTCAATTGTTGAGAACGACGGTGAATTGATGTTGATGGCGCTTCACGCACACTTTCTGCCACAGCAGCAATATTCTCAGGTGTACGCACTGTTTTTGGCTTTTCCACGCTTTGGTTTATCGATGAGGATGCCAGTTTTCTTTCACTTTTTTCACAAGATAACGAACATACGGATCATATTCGTTCAGCGGAAGGATAAAACTAATTATCTGTCAAATCAGACATGAGCTAAGTGTTACCATTCACGAAATAAGCACTTTATTATATTGAGTATTGAAATAAACGAATAAAATTTATTGTTTTTATCGATTTTGTCAATTAATTTTTCAATGGTTGAAAATAAATTAAAAAATACAATTGTTTTAAACGAAAAGTAAGTAGTCTTTTTTTTAACTGATTTTCAGTTAATTTAATGTGTATATTTACTGGAAAATATTGTGAGTGTAGCGTAATTGAGATGGATTTTTCAGTTTTCCGTTGCTATTTTGTTCATTTGTCCATCCGCTAATTTAATGTAGACTTTATCAACTGACAGATCCTTACATGTTTCATTTCGCGTCACCGAGAATCTTCAGAGGACCAATGTA
>JAEKOY010000929.1:0-16368 GCA_021234595.1 Delia radicum | reverse complement strand
TTCTCTTTGGTTTAACTTCGAAATCGTATATTTTACAACATATTCATATTTATAAGTTGAACAGTGTGCCCCAGTAGGCAGTTGGTAGCGTGCTGGCTTATCAGTGCGGGGGTCGTGGGTTCGATTCCCACCAGAGGCACTGATCTGTTTCGCTACAACGCGCCGAAGGCCATAGTAGCTAGTGCTCGTTAGGGTAATAGTATATAACTTGTAATTATATGATTATTAATTAATAAAATAACAAAATATATGTTGAAAGATCAAATAAATACAACTTTAATCAAACTAATTTTACCACTTGAACTGTTAAACACTTATATCTGCATAATTCTGTGACAACATTTCAGTGGCACAACTTTTTAAATATTAAATCTTTTACAAAATTTGGAAATTCTTTAACAATAAGCCCTGTTCGATTACTTTTCCTGTAAAGTTCAGTAAAAACTACTCAGTAACAAAAATTACAAATAGTAAAAATTTACAAAAAAGTAAACGAACAGAAAATTTGTAGGAATTATTAAATTAGATAAAATAGCTTGTATAAAATATTAAAAAAAAATCAACTGGTCATTATGGAAAAGGAAAAAGTTAATTGAAATTATCGACCAAAAATATTTAAATGTTTTTTAACTCTTCCATAGTAATTTATTTAATCATTTTCACTTTCAATCCATAACAATTAAAATTTAATTTAATTTTGTTTACTAAAAATACAAGCATATTTTTTTATTTTTTAGTCATATGTTTTTTTTCATCTTACAAATTCTTTCTGGCAAAAATGTATCCAGTAAAAACTTGTAAGTTCTTTGGCATCAAACTGTCACTTTACTCTCTCTTTTTACCAGTTTTTACTGCGTAGTTGTCTAAACGAACACCTTCCAGTAAAAACTTGTACAAATTTTTGTGTTATCGAACCAACTTAATGTTATATTTTTAATTATTAAATTTGGCACTTTATTTATATTATTAGGCCTGTTTTTTAAGCACCGGATTTATTTTTGGATTTATTTTGTTTCATTTAAAGTTGTATATATCATCTTTCAACATGAAATATATTCGGGCTAGAGATCTGTTTCGCAAAAAAATCCATGCCTTGTGTTTTAACAAGAAAATTTTTTTATTTTTATTAAATCTAACTCCAATTAAATTTTATAAAAATTTAAAGAAATGTTCTAAACATACAAACACAGAAACTAAATTAAGCTAAACCCGTAAATGATTTATAAAAAAATAAATGCGGTTTGGATTAAGTTTTATTCAATTCTAGGATTTGCATTTTTGCAAAATTGTATTTCACATCATATTAGCATATAAAAGCTAGCTATCGATCAAAAAACATGTTTTTGCTTTCAATTTTTAACGAAATAATATAAATTTAATAATCGAGCCGGCGATTTTATGAGAATGATAAATAAGTAGATCTTGCTGACATATTAAATTATTGTCAAAAAATCGTCATTTTGGGAAGCAAAAGTCGTCAAATAGTCATTTAGTTATTTTGGGTATAAATATCATCAAAATGACGACAAATCGTCAAACCTGGCAACTCTGCATGCGATTGCTACTAATTCATACGTACATACTATATTAATATATTCCCGTCGTTCTATAAGGAGCAAGGGCCGTACATACATACTGTATTACAAAACAAAAACAAAAAACAACAACAATATTTTGTGGGTTTTTTTTTGTTTTTAAGTGTTGATCATGACGTGGATGTAACCGATTCTATGTGGTTATTGGTCGTAGTAACGCTATTTTCTTTTATTTCGGTAACGGTTTTTAGGGGAACTATACTTCAGTTATTTCGGTAACGGGATTTTAGCGTTAACGGTATTTTGCGTTACCGGTATTTTATTTATTTCGCTAACGGTATTTAGCGGTAACGATATTTTAGATATTTCGGTAACTTTATTTTAGGGAAAAAGATTTTTCAATTATTTTTGCTAACGGCATTTTAGGATACGTTATTTTAATTATTCAGGTAATGTTAATGCACACCACAATTTTTAACCGCATATGCCCGAGTTTAAATGACTGTCTAGTTTATGATCACACTTTAGGAAAATATATCTATTTACAGAAGTTTTTTGTTCAGATCTTGTTAGATTGTTTCGGTAACGGTATTTAAGTAACGGTATTTACGGATAACGGTATTTCAAGAATATCGTAACGGTATTTAAGCGATAACGATAGTCAGTTGAAAGGTGTTAGAATCGTGGACGGTAATATCAGCGATATTGACAGCCATCCCTGCTTGCGTATATTCTTGTGTATAAGCATTGAATGTACGTATGTATGTATTATGATGAATAAAAAAAAAAAAATTTTAGAGGTCTTCCCACATTTTTCACTCATACTTTTGAACGCGTTAACCGATTTTGATCATTTTCACTAGAAAACTGCTCATGATATCAACAAACAATTTGACTGAAATTAGCAGTACCTCTTCTGTATTGGAGGAGTATTTGTGTTTTCACAGACAGACGGACGGACAGACGGACAGACGGACAGACGGACATGGCTATATCGACTTCTCTATCCATGCTGATCAAGAATATATATAGTTTATGGGGTCCCAGAATTTTTTTAAAAGAATTACAACATTTGACAAAGTGAATATACCCTCCTGCACTATGGGATGGAGGGTCTAAAAAGTATCATTAGCTGTGAAAGGTGTAGTAGAGAAGAACAAACATATTTCTAAAATCATAACTACTCTGCAATTTTTCCAATTGTACTAGACTGCAGTTTCTGGTACACTGTAATATTTGTTATGTTTTTAATTGTTTAATTGCCCTTTCCAACCAGCAAAATTTTGGTTACATTTTTGATAATGTTTTTAAAATTTTGAGATGTTGTTATTTTACTTGGGTTAAAGATTATGAAATTTTTTAATAATTAATGAAAAAAAATATAATTATTTGTGATAATTTACTTTGAATAATAGAAAAAACACAAAAAAAGTTGTTAGATACCAGCTGAATGGAATGTATTTTCTGTCTTATAGTGTCAATTGTAAACATCTCTTAATAAACTCATAAAATCAATCTATGAGCCACTAGGAATGTTGATGAAGGTCGTAGCAGATCAGAAAATGCATTCCATTCGTCTGGTGTATAATAACTTTTTCTGTGTTTATCTATTATTCAAAGAAATTATAATTTGTCTATTTATTTAAAAAAATGTTCATGATTCTATACCCAACAAATCACAAACAATTTACAGACCAACAATAATCTTTACTTTTATTTTTTTCAGAAAATTACTTTTTGGACAAAATATGAGATTTCTGAAAAAAATCATATGAAGCACAAAAGTTTGCAAAAATAGACTTGTTTTGTTCCTAACACTTAACATGGAAGTGAAAAAAAAAAACGATTGTCAGTACTTTTAATATATTTGTATGCAACTTGTCAACGTTAAGAAATGAATTGCAGCAATTGTTTTCACACATTTGTTAAATAAGTTTGGGACTTTAGCACATTTATTACTATAAAAGAGTTAACATTTAACATGCCCAATGTAAATCTGTATGGAATTCCTAACATGTATGGGGGAAAAACAAGCCTAATATTGAATCCAAAAATGGTTCTGAAATGCAAATAAATTTTAATATTTTGTATGCAATTTAAAAAAGGTTCTTAAAAAGATAAGTTTTTGAGCCTATAGAAATTTGTTTAAAATTTTGTAAAAGTAATTTTGAATAATAAAAAAAGGCTCTTATTGATATTTTGAGAAGATTTTTTGTTAATTTTTTTATCTTGTTTGCTGGCAGGGTTGCTAATATTTGAACTTTGCAACAAAATTAAACACTTTTCAATTAAAATTGTAAATTATTCATTTAAATGGGATAGTTTTAAAATTGAAATAGGAAAATTTTTATATGCAGTCAACGCAAGAACCAAAACACAAAATGAAAATTTCTTTTTTTTTTTTCTTATTAGAAATGTTCTAATATTTTATAACTACACTGTAATTATATAAGATTCAATATCGACATAAATAATTTTATATATAAAATGGTAAAATTGTTATCCGTGGATTTTTCAAATTAATTTCTCTGTAAAACGAAAAAAGCCAAAGCATACAGGTCAAAGAACTTTTCTTTATGTGTCAAACAAGCAAAAAATTAATCGAAATAGAATCTGTTGGAATCATACTAATTAATGAAAATTGGTTGTATAAATTTAAAAAAAAAAACGTTATACAAATTTGAATATAAATGCAAAAATACACTCTGCATACTTTTTGAGTCCTAAGAATGAAATAAATATTTTACGCGTAGATGCAGTCTGACATTTAATGAAATGCGCAAGGATAATAAAACAACTAATTTGTTTACAAAAAATCGTAAAGGATATAAAAAGGACGATAGATTTCGAAGAGTTGAGAATGTGGGAAAACCATCAAAATAAGAAATTTATCCAGCAAAATCAAATGCCTTCATGATTTATATAAATATGTAAGACTTGCAAAAGTGTTTACAAATGATTCCAATTCATTTAACCATTAAAGCAGTACATTTGGCACATTAAAAAGTCATCCTAACATATTATCTTAACATGTATTATATCCAAGATTGACCTTTTCCATTTTTTTTTATTTAAAATTGGTTAAAATTATAATTTTTTCCATAAGTGAGCTTAAGTCGGAGTATCAAAGAAGTTCATGTGGAATAAATCGAAAATTTATAAGAATCACAAATAAGCCTTTTAACCACTTTTTTTAAAATTTTCTCTTTTTCTATATACTGAAATTAAGTGCAAGAATTAGTGACTAATTTGTTACATGAACTTAAAAATTAAGACGCAAGGGTACGTATCCTTTGTCAGAGGACAAAGGATACGTACCATTTTGAGATATAAATTGTATATTTATAAGGATATTAAATTAAGTTTTAGTTTTAAAAATAAAAATTATGTTTTTTCGAACTTTAAATTGTGCAATGAAATGAAAATTATTCAAGTTCGAGGCCATACTCTATATTTCTTTATTTTTTTTTTAGTTTTGTTTTTAAATTTATTAATTGACCACTTTCAGGAATGTGTTGATAGATCTATTTTGTGAATTTTTTAGTTCGCATCATAAGAACACGTTTTGAAAGTAGTGACAATCCCATGCAAAACATCAAACATTCATATAAACTAGTTTTCTCACTAAATGAGAACTAATATATGAGCTCGAAGTTAAGATATCACCATTGATGAAAACTAAATTGAAAATTTGTAGATCTTGCACAGGACGAACAAGTTTTCAATTTATTTTTGATCAATGGTGATAATTGTTAACTTCGAACTCATATATTGGTCAATTAATAAATTTGAAAACAAAATCTCTAATATTATTTGTTAGGACAATATCCTAATAAAGAAATATAGAGTATGGCCTCGAACTTGAATATTTTTAATTCAATTTTTCTTCTCAAGAAGTAAAATGTACTGTATTGGGAAGGAAAAAGCTGTGATCGCGAGTGTTTTCCACGATGGTGGTTAACAGAATCTTCAGTTATGGAGAAAGGAGGTATAGCAATATATAAATTACACGTTTTTAAACGATATTTTAATGAATTGTCATAATTTAAAAAAAAATTGGATTTGTATGCATTTGTAATTACGAAGAAATAAATCAACGAACAACAATAATTCCATTTATATGGCTTCTCGATCAGAAGTCAATACAGCGTGCATATAAAATATTAGCAAATTTATAAATACAAGGAAACAAAAATGATTATCAGGTTGTATGCTTTGGTTCTTTCACTGACTGTAGAAATTATCCATTCTAATATAAACACAGAAATAGTGTAGTAGTTTTTTTAATTTCTTTAGGTTCGCGAAGCATTAAGGGTACTTTGACTAGTACTCGCCGATAAACCCATTTCTTCATCGGATTCATCTGAATCTAAAGGACTAACTCGTATAGCCTGATACCATTTATTGGTTAAATCAGCCATTTGTGATTTACATTCATGCAATTCTTGACTATTAAACGACGTGTAAAAAATGGTATAAAATATTTACGATCCATACGACCAAAACCAGCAATACGTGTTTGAGCAAATGAAACATCTTCTTCTTCAGTTAACTCTGATAAATGTTCCGAATCAATAGCTTGACCCCATTCTCGAGTTTTTGAAAGCGAAATAGATTTTGTACGTTTTCGAGACGTACTACCTGTTCGATGTGAAGAAGATGCTGTTGTGGAACCACCACTGCGTGAAATACGAGATTTACGTGATTTTTTACCAGGTTTTAAATATTTTAATAAAGGCATAGTAGAACCACCAAAGAAGAGTGTAGTAAATAATACTATAATCAAGGTGGTAGTTATAATAACATGTCTAGTTTCATCATTCAATATATCTAAATGCAATGAGAGAGCATATGAAATGGCACCTCTTAAACCCGAAACCACATTATAAATTGCATTTTATTAGTAATTTTATGTTCCCGAAATTTATTTACCAAATATGCTAAAGGGAATATATTACAAGCTCTTCCTATTAAACATAAACTATTGACCAGATAACAAAAGATAATTCCACTTGATGTTTAAATGAAATATGGCTAAACCTAAATAAGCGAAAACACAAGTTTCTGCTATAAAAGCTAAAGTACGCATTGTTTGTTGCATGGTTATCTGCGTGATCGTCGACAAATTAAAATGTGTATAATGAGACATGACAATGCCGCAAAATAATATGGCCATTATGCCACTCAAGTGTATACCTTCTGCTAAAACATATGGGGCATAGGTGAACATTAACATTATGGCAAATTCTAATGATGGATGTTTTCTTAATCTATATGTTTCAATAATAAGGCTGAGATCAATGCAAATATTACTCCTATACCGGCAGAGGCGAAAAAACATTTCACAAAATGTTTCAACGCTGAGAAAATAGCCTCACCTGTTGACATTGCTGCATATGCAGGATTATTTGCCGATTGTGTGACGGTGGTAGTTAATACAATCGAAATGGCATCATTTAATATACTCTCACCAAATACCAACATGTTAAGTATGGGATCAACATCTAAGGCATGAAAAATTGCCACCGTAGCAACGGGATCAACAGCGGATATTAGAGATCCAAAGGCAAATGATTCGGAAAAGTTGAGGCTGTAATAAGTTAAAATATATTGAAATTATGTTTAAGTTATGTAACAAATTATGTTAAAAGATTTTGTTAATAAGAATATATTTTTTTGCAATATTGAAATTTCTGAATTTTTAAAATTTAATTTTTATTATTTTTTAACTATCAAATCTGCAAATGTCAATTTAGAATGTTTTCATCAGAATTTGTTTATACAGAAAAATTTAAGATTTTCAAGTTTTTTGTGTAAGAAATTATATTATTTTGATGACTAGGGCAAGGAATTTCATGCAACTAAAATTTGGAAATGAGCGATTATAAAATTCAGATAAAAATTATATATGTTCTAAAAAAAATGAAAAATATACATTTAAAATAACACTTTTTGCTAAAACCAAAGCTTTCAAACATACAAATTTAAGAAAAAAATGTTTTGCATTATGATTATCAATATTCCATAAAATGTACTTTTTCATTGTCAAGCTATGAATGCGAATGATTTTTAATGCTTCGGGGGTAGAGTCAGCTACCTTAATTGCTAATTAGGGTGTCACTTGTCCTAAAACGGAAATTTAGGGTGGCCTTTAAACTTGGATTTTTAACTTTTATGAATTAAGCATTATTTGTGTTAACAGCTATACAAAATAAATTTTTTTATTTATTGGAAAGTTAGTTTGGGTAGTAATCTTCCATTTTCGGTTGGTTCAACAATAACATTGAGAAAAAAAAAATGGCAACAACAAAACTTGGAAGTAAGAAAAACTACTGCTAACATTTAACGCAGCACAAATTGGGCTGAATATTATGACTTGCCATTCAACGCAGTTGTTAATGATTTAAATATTCTGCGGTGCTGCGTGACGATCGCAATTTTCGTTTACAAGAAAATTTGAAAAATGTTTAAAAAAAGCGAAAAAATTTTAAAAAATGCGTTCTTTTCACCTTCATTCACATATAACTTTGAAGTAGGAATGTAATCTTCAAGCACCACCAGAATTTTAAATATTATAGTCATCAACAACTATGTTGACTTTGAATGCATAATATTCAGCCCAATTTGTGCCGTATAAAAAACATTAAAGAATTTTTCGGCAAATTTTATTCATTAATTGTAGTACGTACAAAACTTCATGCGTACAAAACTTTAATGATGAATTTGAGTTACATACCTACATATTTTAATATAAATTTGAAACTATTTCATTATCTTATAGCTCTTTTCTTTCTCATTCGGTTATTTTTCAACCGATTTTCAGATATTTTTGTTGTTGGACTGGCATTCAATTACCTTTCTAATTGATAATAAGTTAGTACAATTATTGCCAATAGATGGCGCAAAATTCATTTTATTGCAAAATGCATCAAAACACCCTGTATTTGCAAATATTATGAGTTTATATGTTCAGCAAAAATACTCGCCAAAGGGTTTTGTACAAAGTTGCCAAACATCATTTGGTCGAATTCTGGAAATGTAAAGGTCAAAATTTTGATTTTCTTCAATAACCTAAAAATAATGGTAATTTTGTAATAACGGAATTATGAAAAAGTCGCAGAACAAAAGTTGCTGCTGAAGCCCAAAAGAACAATTTTCAACAATAAAAAAGTTCTTTTTCGTGAAAAGTCGATTTTGGCATATAGCTAATTTATGATGTGAGCAAGAATGTTCAAGTTCAATATTATTTGTTAAACCATAAACCGTGCAATGTTTATTTATTAATTCAAAATGCCTTCATCTGCTAATTTAATGCAGACTTTATCTACTGACAGGTCCTTACATGTTTTATTTCACACCACCGAAAATCTTTAGAGGAAAAATGTAGAAGGGATAAAATATTTTTTTTTTTTTTGTATTTACCCAAATTATAATTTTTGAAGGAAAAATATCAACGCTTGACGTTATTGTTTTATAAACAAAAAAAAACAAAACTGGAAAATTTGTGGAACTAGTTAAAGATTAGTTCTAGGACTAGTTGTACCATCACTAGTTCTAAGAATGCTATTAAAATAACTCCCCTTGAAGTGGTTCTAGACTAGCAATTTTAAAGGGTTCCAAAAATTTCCTGTTTAGGAAAATAAAATAAATAGATTTGAAATAAAAATTCCAAAGTTTAAAATTTATTTCTCCAATTTTATATAGAAAAATATATAAATAGAAATATGGAAAATCTGAATTTCTTATGGAATTTTCATAATTTGATATAGAAAATTACAATTTTTTGCAATCTTCTCAATTTCAAAAAATATAGTAATGTGTGATATTAAATTTGCCATTATACCCTTTTTTTTGCATTTTAATTATATATATATTTTTTTTTATAAAATTCTACTTACCGATAAGCAACTTCGGCTAAACCAACAAATATATACCCGCTCCAATGACTAATGCCGATATTGTTGTTCCCACAATAGCAAATACCAAAATTGAACCAATATTTTGAAAAAATTACCTTTGTGTAAATTATAACCAGATTCAAATATAATGGGTGGTAGTAAAACCAAAAAGAATCCAGTAGGTGAGAATACTTCCTCTCTTTTCCAACTGGCATTTTCTCCAGACATCACTTTCAAGAGTAGACCAATTAAAGCTCCCAAAAATACTACCACAATACTTTCGGGCAAATATTGGAAACCCGTTTGTAACATGGAATGAATCAATAATATGCCCAACATAATGACACAAATGACAAAGAAAAGGGAAAGGGAGGAATTGTGTTCTGTTCGACAGCATGATGATCGGGTAAGGAGGTTCGGTTACAGCTTTTGTAACATTTTGTGTTGAATTACTAATGGGAATTTGTGTAGTTGACGTCGTAGTTGTGGTTGGAGTACTCATGTTCAAAGTCCCATTTGAATTGTTGCTATTGTTGATACCAATCTGATTTGTGCTTGTATTGGTTGCCGTTGTTTGCTGTCCCTGGTTCGATATTGAGGTTTTTCCATCATTGGCATTTTCTCTATTGGCCCCATTTTGTTCGGACTTTATAAATTCGACTCCAGCATTTAAATGATTTTATTGTTTGAATTTTCTGGAACTGAGGGTGCTGCTGCTGGTTCTTCTTCAGCTCTTATTGTTACTGTGAAAATTGTTAACGTTACCGATATCAATAGGAATAGTAACCAACATAATGTTTGTTTTTTAGCCATATTTTCTTTAAAAATCACTCTAATTTATCTATTTCAACATTTACTAAGTATTTTTCCACACTTTTCTTAATTTGTTTAAAAATTTGTTATAATTTGTTATATTTCACGAACATCTATTAAAATTATTACTCATTTTATCTTTGGCTAACTGTGCGTTATGGTATTTCAATTGGCTTTTATTTCAATTACAGTTTTCATTATTTTTCTTTTAGTTTTACAACAACACGTCACGAGCTTGAACAGCTGTTTAATATTTAGCTCTGTTCGTTTCGTTTTTGCGCATGTCATTACAAATGCATTATTTGTTTCATTAATAATATGACATTCACATGAAAGAGATAATAAATACGGTGTTCACACCTAAATGCAAAACGCGTATTTTTCCAAAACAATACAAAAAAATATTAAAGTATATTCAAAACGATATAATATTAATATAAAGCTTCAACTACAATTGACTTTACTATTGTTAATTTGGTTCAAAATTTGGATTACATTTTTTTAAAATTTCAACGACCATAATTAACTTTTTAGAATTTGAAATTTTTAACCAGATTTGTTTGAAATGTTTTTTAATTTGATGTACGATGAGATTCTATTACAAATTAACCAAATTAATTGAGATGGAACTTAAGAAAAGTTGACTTATGCTAAATATGAGTGCTTCGATGCATTTCATACAATCGCTTATTCCCTTAATTCAACTTCGCTAAATATAGTTGGCCAATCTAGTTATGAATATGTATGAAATTATATTTCATAACCAGATTGTCACCAAAAACTGGTTTAAACCAGATTTCGAGTTTAAAACGTAATTCAATATAAGCCTCAGTTAAAAACAACGAATTTGTAAATTGAGGCCGTCAGCGCAAAAGTGGCCTAACCTTGAAATAGGCAATATGAAAATAATGGGGTTTGTATGTTCATGAATTTTAAATTAACTTGCAGAAATTATATCATTGTTTATTTTAGTCCCGATGCATGTTTTATTGATTACTGTGATACATTCTGTGCGATGAAGTATTTTATTTTGTTTAAACTTACGTTTTTTGGTAATTTTTGTGGCATAGGCCCTTTTGCATTTAAATGACCATAAAGTACCACTACCTAAAGGCCAGGTTAGGCCATTAATAAAACAATAGTTACTGAAAATTACATTTTTTATTTGAAAAGTACAGAAAACTTATAATTATTATACATATTCGACAAAAGAAGTCAAATTGAAACTACTCATCAATTTGGTCATCATTGAAAAAATTTGTTTCTGCTGCTGATGACTTTAATTTCTTATAAAACTGTGATGAACAGGAGGTATAAAATTTAACAACTCCAGTAAATCTTTCTTTTTGGTATCACTGATGACATGACAATCAGGATATAAAATATTTAGGTTTCAATGATGATTGAATTGCGTTTGTTTAAATCAACCTCTTCAAAGAGTACATCAACGTTATTAGAGTACTTGAAAAAAATCTTAAATGGATGCATTCATGAAACATTAACCACTGCATTTTTAGCCACTCAACTTTTCCCTTATTACTGAAACTTTCCTGTTAGTAATGTTTCTTTCGAGTATCTGAGAGGAAAAAAATTGGTCTTTGGTCATAGAAATAATTTGAATGGTTTTGACTTTTTTGGCAGCTAAAATCACTTGGTTCCAATCTTGAGGTACAAAAATATTTTTAAAAAATCGTTTTTGTTTTTCCACTAGGCCAAAATCTTGATCGCAAGTCATATATGAATGCCCACTTAATAGAAACTTATGATCAATTTTCTTAGTAGCGAAGTCAGGGTTGGAAACAATGTATTGGCAGATAAGAGCCATCTTAATGTTTCGATTTTGGCCACCACACTGGTCAGAGTACATAATCAGGTGTTTACATTTTCAATGTTTTAAGAAAATACATGATGCAGGAACCTATTTCCTGGGGGGCCACGAGAAGCTATACTTTCATCCCATGTAAACATATAAACCTCATTTGTTTTCATGTTATGAATACCCAGACAGTTTGTCCATAGTTGACGTTTATAATACATATTCCCGTATTATAACTGGAGTTGGTAGGGTTTCATCAGATCAAATGAAATAACGGCTACATTGTCGTCATTCTTATACATTTCCACATCCTTTTGATGCCCTCCCTCTCTGCTACATTTGCTTTAAGCAATGTAAATTTTTCTCATTTTCCAATCCCTGTGTGTCCACAGGATTATCACAAGCTTTAAGTTTGATGTCCAGTGAATCACAACGCTTGCATGAGTCAGTGATGGGGCATGAAAGCTCAAGTTGAACTCTTCATTAAAAACTTTACTAAAAATAAATTTTGACGTAGGGTTTGAAACTCTTTCTTTATAAAGTGAATATAAAATACTCATATTTAAATCCGGTGCCAAATATTTACGATTTTGTGACTTATTCAATGAGTAATGAGACTCATAAGAAGGAATAGAGTTAACGAAATCTTTAATTTCTTTGATCTTATTAACTGGTGTTTTATTGGCTGATACAGAACAGCCCCGGCGATCCAGAGGGGGAGTTGTTATGGAACGTTTGTTATTTAGTTATTCTGTAGAAAAACAGTGACGTTTAAATCAACGAATCATCAATTTTTCAAACAACAATGAATATATTTAAGTGGGTCTCACACGATCAATATTATGATTGTTGATTTTGATAGATTGATAAATAATATTGATCCTGTATGCTTGCCGTTACAGTTATGTAGAAAAGACGTGAGGTTTTTTTCATTGATAGCAGCTATCGACCTATCCCACCAATTCTTTGTGTTACCAATATGTATGCAAAATGGCCTAAGCGGCTTAGGCCACTTTTGTTTTATTAGAAGTAAAAAATAAACAAATGCAAAAAAACTTTGACACGCCATCTCTTGACTTTTGGTGAAATAACAGATACGTGGGTTTGCACAAAACTTTGACACGTTTTAAATATTTTGTACTAGTTAATTCAGATTATGGAAAATTGAGGGTTAGGCCACTTTTGCGCTGACGGCCTCAATTATAATAACCGATTTGAAAGGAAAATACTTAAAAAACTAAGACATATACATTTTTTCGAATTTTTTGCTCGACTGTTTTATTTGCTTTTTTTAAATTTCCGTTTAACGTTTATCGGTTCCTTCTTCAAAAATCTGCGTTTTATATCAAATATTATAATGCTTTAAAAACCAAACCGGAATGTCAAAAAATTTAAAGTTTTTGTTAGAAAAACTCTAATAATGTTGCTGCAAAGAAGCAGGTGTCATACTACTTACCATGCCTCAAATTAGCCAGCAAAAACTTTCATTACCACATAAGTGGTTATATAATGAAAATAAATATTTTACACATTATAATTTGTGCGTTTTTTCATGGAGCAAATATGCAAATCTTTTTACAAAACGACCTCGTCAGAAAATCCTTTCCGTAACTACATGTAAGTCATTCGTGTAGTAAACGGTAATAGTAGTTTTGACTGTAATTATAGTCATTTTACTATGGGGAAATATGAAATAACTATTTGTGAGAGTCATTAATAAAGTAATAACCAAAAATACCGCATTTTAGAAACAGTTGATTTGCGTTGTTATTTTGGCAAATAAATAAGTATAAATAAGTTTTAAATATTTTTATTGTTATATTTATATTATTGATTGTAAAAAAAAAAATTAAATCCTAAAACCATTAATAATATTACACGCAAAAAAACTGCGGTAATATTATTGAAGTGCTTAGTAATTATTCAACTACTAAGTTTCAAGTTATATTTACAAAGTTCTAGTAACATATCGCATCTGGTTTAGCTGGATTTTTAGATTGCGATTTTCTCGAAAACTAAGGTTTCTAAATGGTGTTTTTATACAGGTATAGAACTTTAAGATGGCAACATTTTTTAACTGGAGCTTTTTTGTCTGTTGTCAAGTGACTTATGTTTATTTTGGTTTGGCATTCAACACGAATAGACTGACGCCTGAACAACGCTTCCAAATTGAGCAAATTTATTTTGAAAATCATGGTTCTGTTCGAAATACGTATCGCTCACGAATTGTGCGAATTTTTTAGCGATGAAGCTCACTTTTGTTTAAATGGATACGTCAATAAACAAAACTGCCATATTTGAGTGATGATAATCCTCAAGTGTATGTTGAGATACCGTTACATCCAGAAAAACTGTCTGTTTGGTGTGCTTTGTGTGTTTGGTAACCGCATAATTTCACGTTTCGGACCCGTGAATTGGCCTCCAAGATCGTGCGATTTAATACAGCTAGACTATTTTATGTGAAGTCGCTAGTCTACGCAGATAAGCCCGAAACAATTCACCACTTGGAGGACCACATTCTCCGCGTTATTGCCAATATACGGTCACAAATGCTGAAAAAGTCATCGAAAATTGGACCTCCAGATTAGACTACGTTCGAGCCAGCCGTGGCGGAAGTCACAATTAAATTATCTTTCGAATAAAGTAATTTGATGTCAATTTAAAAATTCATCGTTGTTTATTCCATTTAAAAGTTCTATACATCTATAAAAAAACACCCTTTATAAAAAGTCGGTACTGTATTTTCGTAGCAGTTTTTTGATTTTTTTTTTGCAGTAAAGAATTAATTTTCGTAAGTTAATTATAAATAAAAATTTCGTTGAATACTTCGTGTTTAGCTTATATTTGTTATAAATTCATAGTTTGCAAATAAAATATAATAAGTAAAAGTTCTGTTTTTAACATTTAAAAACTATATTTTTAGTTAGTTGTTTTAGTTTTAAATGCATATAATTTTGTGTTAAGTGTCATTTTCTGTATATTTCTACCGACAAGATTTTTAAGATGGCTAAATCATTTGCATTTTTTATTTATACAAATCAAAAAATAGCACATTTAAAGCACAAAAATCTTAAAAAAGGATATTTTTAAGGTCAAATATTCATTTGGACAATTCATTGACCTGAACCCTTCTGTGGCGTACCCAATGGGTATGTCGAGAGAGGCTCAGAAGATGGAGGGAGTCGGAGTTTGGGGCCTATTGGTCCAGATCGCCTGGGCAGCGACAGGCGAGGCTGTTTATATCTCCCTCTTGGGAGAGGACGCGGAAACTCTTGTCTATGACAAGGGGCGAACTAAGGACCGTGACGGGTTCCTCACGGGACACTGTGGCCTTAGGTATAAATCGCACAAGATGGGACGATCCTCTACGGATACGTGCAGGTTTTGTGAATTGGAACCCGAGACCTCAGAGCATGTTCTCTGCAAATGACCGAGGCTCTCGACAGGAGGGTGCGTTATTTTGGTGGTCGAATAGTGATGCCATCGGACGTTTGGAACTGTTTACCTGGTAGGATAATTGGCTTCGTAGGGAGCCTGAACCTATAGGGTGTATTCGCTGGCAGCACAAAATACCAACTTCTGGTCGCGGTGCATAGAGTCTAATCTAATCTAAGGTCAAATATGGCAAATATGTGTAAAAATAAAAAAAAGGCATTGCCTTCTCTGGATATAAATAAATATAATTAGTTTCAGAAGTGATTCTAGGAATACCTACTTCCTACTTTGGGAGCAATTGAATCGATGCTTTTGGAAACCGACACTAGAACGGGCTATAACGAAAATCAAGTTGTTCTGCAAGTAGTTCTCTTAAATTTACATATTTTGAAAATGGTAACAAAATATATTCTAAGAGTTTATTAACAGAAAAACTCTGTAACTCCAAGGATTTACTTCCACTAAAATATTTGAGAACATTTTTTTAGAAGATTCCTTAAATTCCTCCAAATTAAAACAACAAGGATATAAAGCATGTTTCTTTTAAAATCGCAAATGTTTTGAATGATACTAAACAAACACTTTGTAAACTAATGCAGTAGGCTTTACCTGATCTTGAAAAAAACAGTTTTTTGTTGTTTTTATTAATAAATAAAAAATATATATATTTATTTGCATTAAACGATTAACCATTAACCGCCGATGTTGTCGATTAACCGACCTGAATACCCGATCATTTTAGAGATTTTTCGAATATGCCTTAACTGGTTAACCGCCTAGGTCGAATAATTGAAAACACTAGTTTTAATGCAAAATATTCAATGTTTTGTAGGAGCTTTTCAACGATTTTTTACTCTTTTCTTGGTCGTAA
>JAEKOY010000928.1:0-16373 GCA_021234595.1 Delia radicum | reverse complement strand
AATTTGGGATGGTACAAAAAACGAAGAGTTTCAAAACGTTTGTTTTTGATGGTACTAAAATAAAAGCGTTTCCAAAGGATAATTGCAATAATACGAAAAAAAAGCATTTTAAAAACATTATTTGGATTGCTATTCGAACCGTTCGGACAAGTATTTTAGAAAATACTTTTTATACAAAACTTACAAAATTTTGGGGAATAAAAAACACTGTAAAAACATTGGTTCAAAGCGTTTTTCCAACGTTTGTAAAAAGTACTTAAGAAGTTCTTATCGTACAAAATTTACAACGGTTTATAAAATAAAACCAATGTAAAACCATTGAGTTAAGTTAAAGCGTTTTTCTAACATTGCCAATAGTATTTAGAAATACTTTTTTTTTGCGATTGCAGCTGTTCTCTCTGTTATAATGTCAAACGAGTTGCAACAACAGTTTAGTGGATGCGGAAAGCCAAATAAGGGTGTAGGCAAAGAAAATTTCAGTTCAACCCAAGTATATGAAGAATTAAAGGGTAATAAGTACATAACTTGTGAAAAAAGTATTTTTTTACAACATTATTTTCTACAGATTTTTTATTACATCAGTTTGAAACTGAAACACCATCCAAAATTTTGACACAGACAAGCCGCTGGTTGGCGACTGATAAGTACAGAAACTGCTCAAAACAATCTATTTTCATCAAATTTTTCTTTCGAGCGTTTTGACAATGTTCAAAATTACAACCCTCAAAGCGGTTATCATTTGGGTCGTTTTCATAACGCTTAATAACTGTAAGCCAAAATGTTCTGCAAATACTTATTTAACGATTGAAAAGCATTTCAAAAATTTTGTTTTGCAATGTTTTGAGGAACGTTATAAAATACCATCCTCAGACCGTAAATTGGGGTATCATTTTGCACATTCTCAAAACGCTTTAAATTTGTAATTGGTATGTTCTGAAAACGCTTTGTACCATCATGAAAAATGCTTTTAAAACGTTTTAAAGATTGTATTTTTCTACCTGGGTACTTTAAAAAAAAATCCAAAGTTTTTTATGTTCAAAATGTACTACAACTGGTAACTTCAATCGCTGGTAAGAAAATGAAGAGCAATTTCAAAAATTTTTTTTGCTTTTTTCCCATATTTAGCTCTTTAATTCGCATCGAATGGGTCTTATTCCAAAAGTTTATTTTTTTATTCGGGACACCCTAATGATTATACAGAAATGATAGTTTAGTTTATGTACTTATCAAAACTAAGCAAGAGGAATAGGGCACCTCATGATTATTTTGGAAAGCATGAAAGCTATGAGTCTATTGTTATTTACCAGTGGTTCTAGGCAATATTAGCTATTTTTGTTAAAATTTTTCTTTTTAAGTAAAAACGCAAAAAGAGCATAAAATTAGACTATTGACCTTAAAGAACCTTTCAAGTGACCAGCCAAAGTAGGGCAATAACAATATTTCAACTAAATATTAATTTTGCAGTGTGACAGTTTTTCTTTTCCATTTTTGCTGTGTTTGTGTGTGTTTTTCTTTTTGCGTTTAAAACACACATGCAAAAAATATAAATTTACTGTTAGCCAGCCACCATGCATGCACTAAGAAAATATCTGTAATTTCGTCTGAAAATTTTACTATTACTACGGAATTTTTTTTTATAGTAATTATATGCCAACTCTGGAAAAAAGTTTTCTACTATTTCTTTATTTACAATTGAAATCAAGATATTGAATTATTTAAGGAAATGCAATTCATTTTCTCTAGTCACTAAATAAAAATGTTGCTTTTTAAAAGTTCTGGTTAAAAACGGAGCAGTTGGTCCATGATGAGTTTAAAAATATTAAGAATTTATTTTAAAATTTTTTGAATAATTTAAAAAATGTTTATTTTTTACGCTTCTCTAAATAAAAGCGACATTTGATCGAATAACAAGAAACATTTAATAAAACTTAACCACTTCAGCGTCTAAAATCATAATAAAAACCCCTTTTAAATATAACATTTCTAACTCTTTAACACCAAAAAAGTCATTTGTATAAAAGCATGTCCTAGTAACTATTATACCCTAATTTGTTTCCTTAAATCATCTAGTTAAGAACTTACTGAAAAACACACACACACAAATTTGGAGACTTCGTTTCCTACCTCAACAAATTTCCTTAAAAAACAAAAAAGTCCCCTGCTACTTGGGGTATGCTACAAAACAATGCAACTAAAATAAACAAATTACCACAAAACACAACTTCAGACAACAACAAGAACTACACAGCCAAGTGACAACAACAGATATAAAGCAACAAACAAGGCTACACTGAGAAAATATAATATTAAGGCCAAAGGATTTTTTTTTTGCCAAACTAAATTATAGGGATAACTTATTTTTTTGTGAATTAAAGTATTTGATTTCAATCAAAAAATTTTAAATTTATTTTCATCGGATAAACATTAATTGCATTTATAGTAATTAAATGTGCTTAAGTCCCAAAACTTATTTAACAAATTGTGAAAAGCAATCTGATGTAGGCGTGTCCCTATCCGGATTTCATTCCTGCCCAAGGAAATCTTCAGGGGACTTTGTTATTAGAATTTCTAGAGATATTTGTTATGTTAAATCACAACTCAATGAGAATTTCTTGTCCTCGTCTAGGAGCGAGATTCAAAATTTAAAATATCAAAGAAAAAACAAAAACAAAAACAACAACAAAAAATTGTCACAATTGGCTTTGTCATCTTCCAAAAAAAAAAAAAAAAATTTTTTGACTGTAAAAATTAATAACTGAAGAAAAATTTAGTGATCCTAACAAAAAAAAAAAAATAGTTGATTAAATTAAATTTGCAACGAATTCTTTTATCACAATGGGTCCTATTTCTCTGGCTATATCTATAAAGATTCTATCAGATTTTACAACTGATATAAGTTTAATTTCAATAAATTTGTATTAAAGTTATTCTCTGTGTATTATATTCCACTCTTAACAAACTTCAAATTATAAAAATGGAAATTGTTGCTACAAACATACTGCAACAATACAATTCTACAACAACACTAACAACAACTGTAACAAACTTATGAAAACTATAGTGGCTAACAATAAAAGTCGTTAAGCGTCTTTTAGTGTTTATGATATAAATTAAGTTAATTTAATAAATTTCTTTTTTTTTTTTAGTATGCTACTTTTAACACACAAATACCATAAAAACACAAACTCTCTTACAGACAAACACAACACTCACTTATCCACAGAAAACGCAACCAGAATTTATAGTTCCGGTGTCGTCACATAAATGTTAATTATATTCCTTAGGGTGAGTAGTCTGGAAAGTCTACTTGTAGTAAGTAGTAAGTGTGTTGATGATGCTGATGAAGTAGCATTAAGTACATGAAAGTTTTTATTTTTTTTTTTCCTGACTTTTCTACTTTTACTCTATAAGTTAGTAGAAATTTTCCAGAGTGTTGCTTAAGGAAGTTAAGTTAAAATTAAGTTTGTGAAAAAATCTAAAAATCTGCTTTATGTACGCGTAACAGAATATTATAAGAAAATGTAACATATTTATATAGTTAGCTAAAGTGTTGATTAAAAGGACACAAATTGAAATATCCTTAAAAGAGTTTTTCGTTATCTAAAAACACAAACCGCCCTAACTAACATTTTATTAATTTTTATTGTAGAAGCAAAGAACACGTTTATACACTGCGTTGCAAAAAACTACATACCGAGAAATAAAGTGCTAATCGAATTGAGAAGTGTATATTAATGGCCACAGCTATAAAATTCAGTTATTATATCGATATTTAAATAAGATTTCTAAATATTTTGGGGTGTTGTCAACTAAAATTCAGTCGAATTAACCGAAACTTTATTATGAAACTAATTTAAAGTTGTGCCAACAGTCTGAAAACTCGTAATAACCGAATTTGAAAATCGTAGTAACCAAATTTCAGTTGTCAAATAGCTAAATTTTTCTCTGTGTGTATAATTAAAAATAATTTTTGTATTTTTTTCCAATATTATAACATTTCCTGACAACTTATAAATGTTTTTTATTAAGACTGTGATAACTGAAATCTAATTGTTTAAAATTTAAGAGATTCCTTAATTGATTTAAGAGAAAAAAAATTGTGTAATATTTTTTTTTTTTTTTTTGTTAATTAATAATCATAATAATTCCAATATATCCTAATTTACCCTAACCTAGCAAGACTAGCTTCTATGGCTTTCGGCGCGTTGTAGCGACAAACAGACCAGTGCCTCTGGTGGGAATCGAAACCCATGACCCCCGCACTTATAAGCCAGCACGCTACCAACTAGCCTACCGGGCCGCACGTTTTTTATGTTATTTTAATCAATTTACAATAAAATGCTTCGTGGTTCATATCTAAACGATTTGAGAGAAAGAGCAAATTTCAGCCTATTTAAAAAAGTGGCTTAAAGTTTTAGGGTAATTGTTAAAAAAATAAAAAAAAATAAACCATTGACAAGTGGTTGTCCACAAATTTTGGAAATACTCAAGTGCCTATGTTAAAAATAAAACCGTAAAAAAAACCTTTCTGATCGGGAGCAACGTAAAATAATCAAGTGTGCAAAGCAACTCAAATGAAATGTTTCAATCAGATAATCGATGAATGTAAGATAATATGTCCAAAATCAACCATAAGTAGACTCTTAAAGGATTTTCAGAGAGAGCAAGCAACTCAATGAAATGTTTCAATCAGATAATCGATGAATGTAAGACAAATGTGTCCAAATCAACCATAAGTTGGATATTAAAGGATTCTCAAAGAATTACTCGCTTACAGCTGAGGTTAGTGTCAAGGTTATAATCCCACCACAAACTGCTAAAAGGAATTTAAAAACCAACTTGAGAAAGGTAACGTCAATAATCGCGGTCGTTGGTAAGATCTGTTTAAAACATAAATTTTTTTTAAAGGTAACTTTTTTCTGATGACAAAAAGTTTAAACTTAATGGTCCACATGGTTTTAACTGATATTGCAGAGCCCTACGTAAGAAACCATGATATTTCTTAAAAGAAATTTCGGGGCGCGTTTTGTTTCGACGGTATATGGTTACTTTCGGCATTTGCAGGCACCAGAATGAATTCTTCTGAGTACATTACAGTATTAGTAAGAAATTGGTGCATTTATTGAAAAATACAGAGAAAAAATATCAACCTAAAATGTGTATTAAAGATATGATTTCAATAAAATTAGTTTCTAAACAAATATTTAATTGAACCAATTATATTTTAATTGCCTTTTAAATACATAAATTACTTTATACATATATCTCAAATTATTTTTTTATAAATGGTATAGTTAACTAGAAAAGTTTCAGTATAACATACAAGATGCAATGAAAATGAAAATTATTTCAGTGCGAGACCATACTCTATATTTCTTTATTAGGATATTGTCCTAACAAATAATCTATAGAGTTTTTTGTTTTCAAATTTATAATTTGACTCTTTCAGTAATGTGTTGATGGGGTGTATTCGGAAATTTTCTAGGTTCCCATCATCAGAACCGTTTTGTAAGAGGTAACAATCCCATGCCAAACGTCACAATTCATATAAACTAAGTTTACTCACTACATGAGAACTATATATATATGAGCTCGTAGTAAAGATTATCACCAATGATCATAAAATAATTGAAAACTTGTTTTTTTTTTGTGTATGGTAAATATTGGTAAATATTCATACACGTTTTGTTTCTTTTCCTTTTGATTTGTACATTTGTTTTTTTTTTTAAACAAAATGTACAGGGGAAGTAGTAAACAAGACCATACTTGTCTTTTATACAAGTTTGGATATAATTTTTATTAAGTTATGTTTTTTTTCGACCTTTAATTGTGCAATGAAAATACCAATTACTCAAGTTCGAGGCATTTGAAGCTTTAGAGAGAGAGCAACCACATACGCAAATAGACACAGCATTACCAAAACCCACATATAGATATTTTTTTATAGCTTTTTTTCTTTTTAATTTCCAACATACGTTTTAATTGATATTATCATTACCGTTATAGGTGCAAAATCAATTAAATATTAATTGTTCAATAAATTTTTTAATTGAAACTCGTTTTTAGTTTTTTCTGTGTAGCAACGAAGAACAATTCATTTTCCAAAAAGACAATGCCTCAGTATATGTAAGACGTCAGACGATGGAATGGCTATCAACAAAAAATATAATAGTTTTGAATTAATGTTATAATGTGAAAAGGCCCTAACTCAATTTGTTCCCTTAAAGTTCAACAAAAAAGCTCAATAATATCTGCAAAACTTTAAGTGTAATTTTTTTTAATGCAATTTTTAATAAATATCGGGTAACACTTAAATAAGAGTTAGGGCCTTTCTACATTAAGCTATACATGTAAATAATTTAAATAGAAAAACCTTTAACAGAAACTTTAAATTTTCTTTGAGGAACATTTTTTTTAGAAAATGAACATTTTAGACTTCAAGGTCCAGACAAACAAATATACAAGGAATGGACTTTTTCAAGTGATCCCTTTTTTGAGAATTAAAGCAAACTGGTATTTTGTATTATGTCTTTAATATTTTGTTTAAATTTCTGCTACTTTTTCTATAAAACAAAAAAGTGTTTTTCTTTTGTTAAATCAAAGGAAAAAATTGTTGCCAAAAAGTAACAAGACCTTCTTTACATCGTGTTAAATGCAAATGGCAGCCTTTTTGCCATGAATATTATTTGTTCGTTTTTACTTCCTTTCTCTTAAGCTTTTGTTCCGTTTTTCTTTTTGTAATATATTTTATATTCTATAGATTTATGCATTTTTATTCTTATCGACATGAAAAACAGCCTTGGCTGGTTTTTTTTAAACATTTTTTTTTTTCCTTTTTTTATATTAACCTTAACATCTTCGTTTTTATTTTCCAACCAATTTTCAATTCATTTTTTTTCTTCGTATTATCATACCACTTACCAATTTTTTTTTTTTTTTTGCATTTTCTGTACAATTTTTACATTTATTTTTAGATTTTGTTTTTGGTTGGAAATTACCACAAAAAGACGCTAAATCAGCAATAGCGCCAAATTGATTTTAAATTGCATTTAGTTTTTTTTTTGTTCAATTTTCTGCTGATTTCATTTCATTTGATACATAGTAGTTATTGCTGTTGCTGCTGTTATTGTCGTTTAATATTTTTGTGTCATATCTAAGAGTTTTTAGCGTAAATTAGGCATATTTTATGCACATCTCGTTTTGGTACTATCTATCTATTTTTTTTTTTTTAGTTTTTTGCATTAAAACTTGGCTGGCTTGCATTTTTCTTACGTCTGCTAGCCTTTTGTTGAAGGGTTTGGTTGCAGTCAGTAATTTATGATTAATTGGTTTAAACAAAAATTTTATGGTTGATTTGAAATTATCGATAAGTTTTTTTTTTATTTTTGGCGTTCATTTCTACCGCATGTAGTTTTTTTTTTTTTCTTGTCGAAAAGGAAGTTCAAGGAAAAAATTATGATAGTCATGAAAATATATATTTTGTTACTTTTTTTCGTTTAGTTATAAAGCTAAACGTGACTTTGTCGATAGTAATTAAACCTTGGAGAGTTAAACAAATTAAAAACTCTTTATTAACCCTTGACGGTATAACCTGAATTTTTAGATTTTTATCAAAGATAGGTCTCCTAAGCTTTGAATCATATTAAAGGAGATCCAAATCGGAATAAAAAGTTAGTAAAACAATCAGTGAAATTTATCTTAATTAAATTTGCATAATTTAAAAAAAAAATATATATAAAATTAAAATTTTTAAGTTTTTTTCTCCACTGTGCAGGAGAGTTTATATAAGCGGGTTTGTTCATTGAATTTGTTGTGCTATGAAAGAATTTTCTACTAATTGTTATACGCAATTAAAATTCAAATTTGATAGAACTTAAGTAAAAGCCATTTTAGCTTATTTTAAGTTTTTTTTTTTTTAATATTGATTCCATTATAATAATATTTCTGATTTATATGCTGGAGTCTAAAAAAACTAATTATTTAAAAGATTAAAAGAAAATATTTTATTGGTGATTTCAAATTAAACCCCATTTTGGCGTATCTACTATAACTTACGAAATATTTGACTTTTGTCAATAAAATAAAAATCGTTGTTGAAACACTCCTTTTTCAAATCAAAGTATTGTAGTGTATTTGACGAGTCAACATTGTCATACCTTCTGTATGACACTTGAAACCAATACTCTGTGGTATTTAGTCTACAAGCGCATACCTTAACTGTGAGAATTGCTTATCAAGCAGATTCCCACCTATACACATTCCAACATTATGTTATAATTTTAAGTTGGATTAAGTTTGAAGATTCATTTAATCAATCACGCCGTTGGTTGCCGAAGAGATAAGTTATCTCGTCACACGCCATTAATTTTTAATGGGGAATAACGGTTAATTGTATTATTTTTTTTGCAATACTATAAAGCATGTCTCAGCATGCCGTTAGACTGTTGAGTCTAGCCATATGCAAAACGTTCGGATTCTTTGGAGACATCGTTTACTCCTCCATTGCAAAGGCAACTGGTTTGTTTTGTGCGCGTGTTGGTCTGATGGAATTCGTTCTTTTTTCTGGCGAATTGGGGCCTCATCTCGCTGAGCCTCCATTGCGAAGGCAATGGTTGTGTATGTATTGCTGATGTTCCTGTTCGTCTGATTTTAATCATTATATATATATCATTGCGTTTCGGGTTAAACGCTTTCTATAGCAATTTGTGTATTGTTATACCGCCATCTACATTTAATAATTCAAAAAAAAAAAAAAAGATTCATTTAATAATAAACAGTTGCTCATTAGAGCTAAATCAAACAACAACTTGTTTCGATCATTTCAGTATTGGTGATTCCAAATATAAACCCATTAAGAGGTTCTTGATTTTTCAAAGTAAACGTTAAAATAATTTAAAGAGTATTACACTTTCTCAATAACTCTACATATTTTATGAAATGTAATTTTGTTACAATTAATAAATGAACAATAATTCTGTTTATTATGGAAATATTGGCATTTTTTTAGTAGAAAACATCAAAGCCACCATTGTGAGCTTGGGTCTCAAATGAGTAAATCATTTTTGAGATATATAAGGTGGCGCAAAAGTAATCCTCCTATCAGAAAATGCTCTATACATAATAACATAATAAACAAAAAAAAACATCGGAAGGTTTATTTTTGCGCCACCTTATACAAATATTATTTGAAATTTTTAATACACAATAGACTTCAAACGCTAAAAATGTTTTCAGTTTATTAAATTCAGTTAAGATGTCTTAGACTCTAAAAATAATTTCATAATTTTACTTCATATAAAATGCTTTTTTTGAGCAAAAACCTTAGATTTTAGCCCATAGTGCTCTCTAATAAGAATTTTAACTAGGTAGATTGATTTTTTTTCCAAAATAACAACATCGTGTTTAAAACAATCTTGAGTGCTACAACGAAACACTTTTTTTAAACTTTATATTATTTTTAATTCCTGCAAACCCATTGTTGCAGAAGGGAATAACTGTATTAGTTTGTCACCTCCATAACTCTTAAAATAATCTGTTTCCCCATATAAACTACATATCGTCACCTAAAATCCAAGAGGCCTTAACTAACAAAAAATTCGAAATTTACTTTTGTTATTGATTATTGATGTAGTTAACCAAAATACACCATCCCTTCCTTCTCACAAAATTTTACAACGTTTACGTACTTAAAACACTAATTTTATTAACGAAAATCAAAAGCCCGTATCTGCAATTTTTAATATATTCATTAATGCCCCGTAATTTCAAGCAATAGATACCTACCGGTGCTTAGATACCTACCCGATTTTGTTCGTGTACACGGTAGGTATCTAAGCACCAGTAGGTATATATTGCTTGAAATTACGGCCCATAAGCCAAAAAGTAGTGTAGTGCAGTTTTGTGCCCTTTTTATAATGATTACTCTGTTTTTTGTTTCACCAATTTAATTTGATTTCATATTCTCGGAATAAATTAATTAATTTGTTTGGCTCTATGAAATAAGCCCCCAGGAAAATAACCCCCCCAAAACAAAAATGAAAGCACTCCCAAAATTTGGATTTTTTTCCTTATGAAATAGTACCCCAATTTTAAAAATGAAATAAACCCCAACGATATGAAATAAATTCCCAATCGGGAATGAAATAACCCCCCATTTTTTGTGGATTTATTTCATAATGAAATAAATCCCCAATTTGAAACGAAATAAGTTCCCCATTTTTAGTTCATATGGGCTATTTCAAATTTTTTGAGCATCTGCTGAAACCGATATAATATGGCTCTTATTTCGTTAAGTTTTATGAATTGAAAAAAACGTTTTGTACAGGGTTTGGATGACTATACTTGAAGTTTTACATTGAAAAGTCTTCACCTTAAGAATTGGTGGTCATCTAAAATTCGAAAAATTAAGAAAACGACTTGAAACTTGCAAGAGTTTTTTCATTCATTCCGTTTTCTCTGTTATAGCTTTTAGCTTTCAGAACCAACCAATACAAAATGTAGTCACTAGACTTGGAGGATATATCCACAAAATAAATTTTTTTGATATCGCTGCTGGGTGAAAAGTTGCGTGGTGGTTTACAAGTGAAAAAAAAATTTCCGAATTTGAACTTTTTGAAGATTTTTAATAGGGTTTTGCGCCGTTTAATAAAAATGAGTTTTAAGCGCAGAATTATAAAACGGCGTCGTAATTTTATAAAGTTAGAGGTATATCAAGTTGGTGTCAGCGCACCAATAACGTATCACGGACATCACAAACTTAAAAGAAATTAGCGGTAAATTTTTTGAAAATGTATCTTTTTTGCGTCTGACAATCTGAATTGTCTTTTTAGTTGGCTTGTGTATTGCGTGATGGGAGTAATTTCGTAAAGTGTACCTCCGAGGCGAAAACGCACTTTAAAATTTTTAAACGAAAAAATTTTATGAACTTTTGAAAATTTTTGCAAAAAAACAATTTTTTTGTTTTATATCAAAATCATGGCATGGGAAACATGTTTAGGTATCTAAATAGATTCTTCGCGGCGGACCTAAACTGATTAAAGTGCAAAACAAAATAATTTTTTTCAGTCCTGGCGCTTTGTAGCGGCAAGTTTTTTTCCAAACACATTTCGCTTTGTGACAACTAAAGCGCTGTATCAATTCTGCTCAAACGTACATCGAAAGGAAGACTTTACTGAGCTTGATACTAAAATCGAAAATGCACCAAAAAATTTTAAGGATTTAAAATTTTATGGAGCAAACAAATGTTTCTAACCTCAAAAAGCATCCTTGTATGAAATATTCGATTTTAAAAATTTAGAAGAATTATTTCTGAATTCGGGTTGATAAGTAACCCAGAATCCCAACAAGTATTTTATAATCGGTCCATATTAATATTTGCAAAAAAAAAACGCGTTTTTTTTTTGAACCCCTAGAAAGTGAGACTATATTTTTAAATAATAATATTCACCGAGGGCCACTTTAACAAATTTAAACAAAACAATTAAACATACTACCGCGAAAACCGCCAAATTACCGCCGATTCACTGACATCGTAAAGAACTTGCTTTATTATAAAAACTCTATGATCATAGTAGCCTTTTCTGAATACTTCTAAGAATAAATATTTGAGTTCAATCAGTTTATTTTATTTATGTGCGCTAACAGTTGTGAATAAAAATTAGTAAAATGGTTTCAGATTATACATTAAAAAACGTGAAATTAGTAAAAGAAAACTGAAAAAGCGAAACAAATTAACCGATAAAAGACGCGAATATCGCCAATCTGAAAAAATAAAATTGGTGTAAGAAAGTTAGTTAGGTATACGGTTTTAAATAACAATAATAATAATAATAATAAAAACAATGCCATCAAAACAAAAAATTGCGGATTAAAAAAATTGAAACGGCTTAGAATTTATCACTTTAACCCAAGATTTAACTAACGAAACGTTAGTTACAGCTTCCAATTTTGTAGAACAAACTCTTAAATTTGCGCCGTTTAATAAAATGATTAACGCGAACGGATTTCACATGCTCAAATATCGGCTATACACACACAAATCGACATTGATGTCAGACACAAAAAAAAAACTTGAAACAAAAATGTTTAGGTGCCGTAAATTTTTGAAGTTGCCCATATATTATTAATTCTCATAATTTTTGTACATCCAAAACAGATATTTTTAAATATAAACCTGAATATAGTCTTCAACTGAATTGCGACAATAAGGGCTTACAGGCATTTACAGGTAGAAATAAAATCTAAAAATATAGGGATTCGAAAAATTCGCGCGAATTTTTCATTGTCAACCGATCTACACTGAAAAAAAATTTTTCTACACCAAAAATATTATAGGATTGTTGGATAATATTGGATTGTTAGACTAAACTAAATACTTGAGAAATAAAAATTATAAAGATTGTTGCTCGAGGAAAACCAAATTAATTGCTTTTCTCATTCCGTGTTCATAGTCGGTTACAAACACAGCTGAGTCCAAATCGAAAATATTGTTCTTTATATAATGCAGCAGTGCACTATATATTTCATTTGTTTTTTATCCATCGAAATGAAAAACATCCGAAGATCTAAACAAAAATAAATTATCGAACATATTAATTTTATTTACAAAATAATTATTTTACTTTACCTTTTTAAAGTTTTCAATATAAATTACTAAAAGCTGCTTAAAACATCCTTGCGGAACAATTTTAAGTGTTGCATCCATTAAATATTGTCTTTGCGGTTGAAGAATATTTTCTTTCACCAAGTCAATTGTTTTAATTTTATAGAAAACGAAAAAACTCCCCAAAAGTGGAAATAACTCCCCAAAATGTGGTTGTTGTTGTCTTCTATATACATTTTTGGGGATTTATTTCATTTCTGTTTTAGGGAGTTATTTTCTGGGGGGGTTATTTCATGGAGCCATTTTTAAGTTTTTCTCGAAAATTTAAATAGTTAAAATGCGTTTTGTTTTAAAAATACTCACAATAATTAGATAAAAATACATAAGTTGAATAAAAACTTTTTAATTATTGTCGGAAGGTTGTATTCTTATCTTAAACGTTTGTTTTATTTTTTGCATACATTTTTGGTGTTACGGCTTTTTGGTTTCAGAAAAATTGATTACAAAATTTCTTAACTAAATTCGTTAAAAAACTACACTTTTTCCATGAATTTTTTTTTTCAGAAACAAATCTTTCTTTGTTTCTTAAGCATAATTCTAAAATTTGGATACTTAACTTCAAGTAGTTTTTTTTATAATAATATTTTGTCTCTCCTGTAAAAAAACTAAAAAGTTTAGTTACGGCCTTTTGGAGGTTAGGTGACGATATATTCTTAATCAGCATCTATAGACGAATCTTTTGGAAAAATAATTTTTCAAATATTTTTCTTCTCTTTATTTGCCAATTCGTTTTCCGAATTTTAGCGACCAATACAATTGAAGTAGATTATATTACATTGCATGATAAATAATTTCATAAATTTTTCATAATTTCTGCAAAAGCGTCCCTATTTCTCGCCTCGCTCAGGAGATTCCCCACATCTCGGATACCAGTCCATTCTTGTATGTTATTAAGCCACGTAGTTTCTTTCTTCCTCTAGTAGGTCTACCTCCAATATTAGCTTTCGTAATGGTTTGTAGAAGCTTTTATTTGGGTTTCTCATAATGTGACCCAAATATGCCGGTTTTCTATCGTTATAGTGGCTAAGAGCTCTCTATCGCGGTGTACTTGCCTTAGTACTTCGTTGTTAGATATAAAGTAGGTTCATGGTATTTTCAGTATTCGTCGGTAGATCCACATTTCGAAGGCTTCCAGTCTTTTTACGTCAACTGCTTTAATAGTCCACACCTCCGTTACATATAGGAGTACTGACCATACATATGTTTTGACGAATCTAAGTTTTGTTTCAAGGTTAATGTCATGGCTGGTGAGAACTTTCTTATATTTAAAAAATGCTTTTCTTGCCATTTCAATACGGCATCTTATTTCGTTTGAACCGTCCCACTGGTCATTGATTGTAACCCTCAGATACTTAAAGCTCTGTACTTTATCGACATAGGAGTTTTGTATTCTTAAGTTGGTTAAGTTGTGGTTACTTTTTCTGCTTACAATCATATATTTCGTTTTTCGGATATTTATATTCAGGCCATATGCTTCACTGTATGTAGTCAGTTTGTTAACTAGATCTTGAAGTCCAGACTTGATATCAGCCAGTAAGGTGGTGTCATCGGCATATCGAATATTATTGAGGAACATGCCGTTCATATATAGAGCAATTCCATATGAAAGCGATCACCTTTTGGACGACCCCTCTCCGATTTTAAAATAAATAGTCTCAATCGATTGCCCAGCAAAAAATAATGTACCTACATATTTTTTTTTTTGTTTATAGTGACTGGTTTAGTGGTGGTGTGCACCACTGTCATGTGACAAAATTGAAGAATTCTTCATAAGGGACCTCATTGAAAGTTGTTTTAAAAAAAACTACTAAAGCGATCGCAACGAGTGATAGCTCGTTGGAAAGGTATTGAATCAGGCTTTAATTGAAAAATAAAATTTTCCTAATTTTCTGTTAAATAATTACAAATAATTCAATTATAAAAAATATAAAAACAATGAGAACAAGGTGGTCTCTTAAATGCTCTTCTCCTGTCCAAACAAGGAGTCGGGCCCATTATTTTATTGCTGATTCTTAAAGCAAAAATTATGAGGAATCCAAAAAAAATAAAATTAGCCGGAAAATTTAGGAGCTTCTGTGGAAAATCGGAAAATTAATTTTCATGGGAAAATTTAATTTTCATTGGAAAAAAAGGTAAATTTCTGAGAAAAATTGCCAATTTTGATCGTTTTCATATGGAATTGCTCTATATTCCTTTCCGTACATTACATATGGATTCCTGAAAGATTCTTTCGGAGTAGATATTAAATAATAATGGGGACAATATACAGCCTTGTCTGACTCCTTTGGAAATTTCTGTATTTTCTGTCAGGTCTCCGTTGACATCAACTTGTGCTGTCTGATGCTAATACAGACTCCTAATGCATCGGATTTCTTTGTCGTCTATACCAACAGATATAAGAATTTCCATCAGTTTATCATGCTGCACCGTGTCGAAAGTTTTTTCGTAGTCAAGGAAGCATAGGAAAAACGTCCTTTCTGCATTTCTGAAATTTTATTTTTTATAAATTAAAAAACTTTTTATAAAATCCAATTTAGAAAACAAATTTATTAAAAATTTTGACAAAAAATTAAATACAAATTAATAACGATTTTGAAATTGTGGATCCGATGCATAAGCAACACAACCGCAAGGATAACCTAAAAGTTGGAATAAAAAATAAAACAAAATATATTTTTTAATAAACAAAAATAATTTTATTGGGAAAAACTTCCAAATAAAACAATTTACAATACAAATAAGAAGCATACATTTTTATTAAACAGTGTACAAAAAATAAATAAGTTAAAATAATCACAAACATAATTTAAATACGTGTAAAAAAAAAAAAAATTTAAAATTATTAAGGAAATAGCTAAAATTATAAATAATAACTGGGTATTTGAGTATAATAGGGTTAAATTATAAAAAAAATATAAGAGCAATAATTAATATCGATAATAAGTAAAATTTCCTCGAGGTAAAACATTGATTGGTATGGAATTGAAATATGTTATAGAAAAGACAAAATTTTCTTATACTTCCAGTCTCAAATGAAGAGGATAGAAGCATTCAAAAATATATATTTTATTAATTAATCATACCTATTAAAAAAAAATTTTGTATAATAAAGTCAAGATGAAATAAATCTGTATTAAATAAAGGGTCCGCCATCTAAACGTTTTTTTTTCAACTAGTGCTTATTTCGTGAATGGTAACACTTAGCTCATGTCTGATTGACAGATATTTAGTTTTATCCTTCCGCTGAACGAATATGGTTGTGTATACGCTTGAACAACGCTGGGAAATATTGCGACATTACTTTGAAAATCATGGAAATGTTGCAGAATGTGTGCGAAAATTGCGTACGGATTTTGGAAGAAGAGAAGCACCGTCAGTCCGTAGCTCGGAGCTGCGATTTGACAGCGTTGGACTATTATTTGTGGGGGTACCGTCAAAGATAAGTGTTACGCCAACAAGCCAGAGACAATTGACGAGTTAAAGGACAATATTCGTGAAGAAATTGGGTTGAAATACAGCTGCACACAATCAATAATGTGCTTAAAAATTGGACCGATCGTGTAGGCTACTGCATGGCCAGCCGATTGCAGCCATTTGAATGAAATTATTTTCATTATTAACCGGAAGGATTGTACTTTCAAATAAAAAAGAAATTTGAGAAAATAAAAAAGTTAAATGTTTTATGTTGTTTTGTATTGTATTAAACAAATAA
>JAEKOY010000927.1:0-16374 GCA_021234595.1 Delia radicum | reverse complement strand
TTAAGTTGTTTTAATCCACAATTTTGTTTTATGTATGAAAAAAAGATACAAAAATCTTCCATGGTTGATTTTTGTATATTATGTCTTATTGAGTTGTACTTTTTAGTATAATTTTCCTCGTCACTACAACATCGTGAAATGCCGCGACATCTAATTCATTCTGAGTATATCTTTCCAATCTGGTTGTCGTCCACACTATTAATGTGCTAATCAACACAATTTTTTTTAGCAAAATAAATTAGTAAAACTTTAGTAAAACATTAGTTCAAAACAGTTAGTGCTGAATAAGTACAACTAAAATTTTAGTTTAAATATAATTTAGCAAAAATTTGCTGATGAAAAATAGTATACCTGATTTACAAGATGTTTTACTAACTTTCTACTAACTGATTTTTTTTAGTGTAGTTGTTTTTTATAAATGTTTATGTTTAGTGGTATTAGAAATAAATATTTTGAATCCATTTCAATTAGATTAGATATTAATTCTTATTAGGTTCATTACTTTATTAAGTTAAATAATTTATTTCAGTTGTTTTAAATCTGAATATTTATTTATTCTAAACATTATCATAAAAATGAAACTGCAAAAAATAAATTAGAGATTATTTCAAACAAAACAAAATACGCCGATTTCAACAAAAGGGTAATTTATGCAAAGAAAAAATCAAAAAAATGTTGCCATAGTCCGCTTCAATACACTTCAATAGAAGTAAAAACTAATTTCTGGGAGAATTTGTTCACATACATATCTGCTAACTAACTGAGAATTTCATGTCGGTTTAAATGCAATGTATATAGCTCAAGATATAAAAAAAAAAACATTTGTATGGCAACAAAATTATTTTGGGTTATGTGAAGGTATATGATATTAATCACTTTTGATTCAAATGAGTTATTATTTAATTACAATAATTCAATATCAATTTATGATTCAAAAGCAATTTTCTTTGTTGGCGGTATTTTAGCAATTAAAGTTATTGAATCGGTGTTTCCCGTGATGAAATAGGTTTTTATTTATTGTATGTTAAGAAAAAAATAATCAACTGTTGTTGTGTTTAAACGTGACCTTATAATAATATAATGATATAAATTAACCTCTAACGGGTAAGGCTGCCTCAGGGCAGCTTTCATTAAATTTACCACAAATGCGTCAAATGAGCGTTTTATACTTAAAAATTAATATATTCCAATAGAAAACTAAATTTGCTAAATATTTTGCAAAGAAATTTTCGTGTGCCGTCTACGGCTTGGAAGCGGGAAAGCTTCAAAATCAAATTTTGTAGAATTTCAAAAAATAATTATTTTTGAAAAACGTAGTTTCAAAAATCTAAAAGAACAATTTAGGTTGACTAAAAACTCTTTATAATAAAATATAAGTAAGATTGAAGCTTTATCTTAATACTAAGTCCTTACTTTTGTCCAAGGACTCACATACCAGGAAAAATTACACATTCCAAAAGAAGGTGATGCCCAAACTTGCTTACATATCTCATTGCCAAATTTAGTAACTGCAATACCAACTCATTCCAACGATAGAGTCAAAAAAAGCAAGTAGTATTGTAATCAATTCTTTAAATTAAACCAGAAAGCATGAACTCAATAACAAAGTAATTATATCACTCAAAAAAAAAAAAAAAATAACAACGTTATTAACTTGTTATGTATTAACTTTTTGTACTTAAGAAGTAATCATATACTTTTCTTAATAAAAGGACGTTATTGGAAGTAGTTCCTAATTTTAAAAAAGAAGTTATACAATTTTAAAGAATTTATCTCATATATTTTTTCAAACAACTTTTTTATTTGCAGGAAAATAATACTTAAAACAGAAATTGCATGTTGCCTAAATTTTGTTAAACTGTGGTTAGGTATAAATTAGGGAGGAAGCGCACGTGAGCAGAAAATTGCGAGTGGACGTTGAAATTACTCACGTTATCGTGAGTGAGTGTAAAAAAATTTTTCGAGGGTGATTGTGCGTGAGTCATATTTTTGTTTTTCAATTTTGAATTGTTCTTTTTTTTTTGAAAAATTTATATATTCGTGGTTTATAGCTCCAACATTATAACAAAACCCATGTTATCAATTCGATGTTTCACTTTTTAGGATTCTATTTCCGTATGAGTTTTGATCGTTATATTTGAGTGACCTAGGAGAATTTTACTTATGGAACTACTTTTTTTTTTTAAATTTAAGTACTTCTTATTTTTTTCTAGGGAACTATTTATTTATTTTTTTTTTTGTGTAAGTACTTCGTAGTTTTACAATGGAACTATTCTTTATTAAAAAATGTATGTAGTTCTTAAAAATATAAAGTAAATGATTCTTCGGTAAAAAATAATCAATTCTAAAGAATCAATTACTTTAGTCTCACGCCCTGTTAAAAGAATCGAGTAGGTAATCTAGTATGGAATGCGTTCTGCCCCAAAATGCTTGATTACAAACCCGCTTACCCTTTTTGAAAATTTTTTGCTGGGATGATTTTATCAGGATTCCTCTAAAGGACATCGTCTTAACTTAACAACTAATAGACGGATTTTTTTTTGGAAAATTTTGTAGAAAGAACACCTTAAGTATTAGTAGCAATGCGTTGAAGTTCGAACAATATAAATTGAAGTTTCGATACTTTTTCGCCTAATTTCGCTTTTTCCAAAAAGCGGAAAATCCTGATGATATTCTTAAATAGGAGCACAAAAAAAAATAGTTTTGGGAAGGGTGGTTATATCTTGGTAAGAGAAATAATTTTTGTTCAAAACTTCTCTCTTTTATATGCTTTAGTTTCAAAATGCACCCTAAATATTTTGGCTCATATTGCCTAAGTTAGGCAAGGATAAACCAATTTTGTTGAAGAAACTTATTATTTGTTTTTCTAATGGATCACATAGCATGAATTTTGTTGCAACTCGTTTGCCAGTTAGAGGGTAACATATCAATAACCTTAAAATACCTTAACGAAATATTCACATATTTTATTCTTTATTTAATTTAAGCGGACATGTAGTTTTTATATTCGTGCAAAATTTTAATTTTAAACGATTTTTTTCCGAAGCTTTTTATGGTAGGCAAACTTTCTTTTTAAAAAATCTATTACTGTTTTGTAGTTTTCATTTTAAAATTCGTAAGTTTTTGACATGCTCCCTAACAAAAAATGTTTTTAAAAGTTGCAGACTTTATTCTCTCTCTTTCTTCTGTTTTGTGGCCGAAAAAGTGAGACAGATTAACTATTTAGATCATATAATTAATATTAGAAAACTTTCCTTGCAGTAAGAAATGTAAAATTTAAACAATTTGATCAGTGAATTTATTAATCATTTTAATACCTTTAAAACCCTGATTGAGTACATGTCCTTTTTGGTAAACTTTTAACCATCACAGGGTGGTAAACATTTAAATTGAATTTGTATGTTTAATTCATTCATTTAATTTTTTTTTTTCGTTTTGAGGATTACAAAATAAATAATAAAATAATCTAAATATTAATTTAATTTTTATCCGCTTAAATATTAGTTAAAAACTTTTTTTCTCCCTCTTTTTTGCAGATTTATATTTTCAACAGTAATTGCCCTATGAACAACTTTAAAAGGTAATTATTTATATTTTTTTCTCTCGCAACATAAAAAAAAATATATATACTTTGCGTAATTTATGCAAATTAGTTTAGAACAAATATATGACCGTATTTAATTCTATAAAAATATTATTAATAAAAAAAAACTCATTCTAAAGAATAAAAAAATGTATTTGTGAGTGGGAAGTTTATTTAAAAATATAAAATATTATGAATTGTTATAACAAATTTAGTTAATAAATCAAATAGTTATGCAGTAATTTAATTATAAAATATTTAGCAAATAAAAATGGAACTCACATATTCCAATACAATTTTAAATTAATATTTTTTCCTTTGAAATGAAAATTATTCAAGTTCTTTATAGGATATTGTCCTAACAAATAATCTGTAGAGTTTTTGTTTTCAAATTTATTAATTGACCACTTTCAGGAATGATTGAATAATTTTCATTTTCATTGCACAATTAAAGGTCGAAACAAACATAATTTTTATTTTTAATAAAAATTATATCAAACTTGTATTAAAGACAAAGTGCAGTCTAGTTTACTTCCGCAAACAAAAAATAAAAAGAAGGAAAAAAACAAAAAAACGTGTATTGAGTATCCACCAAATGTAACCTTGCGAATAAGAAACTAGTTCTCAATTTATTCTTTGATCAATGGTGATAATCTTTAACTTCGAGCTCATATATTAGTTCTCATGTAGTGAGTAAACTAGTTTATATGAATGTTTGATGTTTGGCAAAACATCAAAACGTGTTCTGATGATGGGAACCTAGAAAATACACTCAAAAAATAAGTTTAGTAGAAAAGTTTGTAAAACGTCTTGTAAATCAGGTATACTATTTTTAGCAAAATTTTTTGCTAAAATCGTGTTTTCAGCTAAAATTTGTGTTATACTTATTCAGCACTTAACTGTTTTATACTAATGCTTTACTAATATTATATTAATGTTTTACTAATTAATTTTGCTAAAAAAAATTGTGCTGATAAGCACCATTAATAGTTTGGACGACAACCAGATTGAAAGATATACGCAGAATGAAGCAGATGTCGCGGCATGTCAAGATGTAGTAGAGAAGAGGAAAATAATACTAAAAAGTACAACTCTAATAAGACATATAAAAAATCAACCATGGAAGATTTTTTGTATCTGTTTTTCATACATAAAACAAAATTGAGGATTAAAATAACTTAAATTTTGCGTTGTCACCGGCTTGTGAAAATAATTGTCTATTAATTAAATAAAAGACAAAAGAAAATATTTAAATTTAATATGTATTTCTATAATAAATGTTAATAGATTAATAATCTAGTGTGGTCAAATTGCAAACAAACATATACAGACATGTAGACAGAGTAAAGCGAAAGACAAAGACACACATCTTAGGTAGATTTTTTATGGTTGCTTTTTCGTATTGCAAAAAAAGGGTTGTTTTTTTTCGTTCGTTTGTTTTGTTTTATTTTTCGTTTTCGTTTCTATAATTATCTTCGGCAGTTGCGTCCTCTTAAAAGATAGCATCATTTAGACGACCCATTGATGTAAGTAGTTGAAAAAAATTTTGTTATGTTATTATATATATTATTTCTATATATTTTCAGATATTAAACTATTATTCATTGTCGTGGGGAAATGTGGGAAAATGAAAATTTTTATATTTCGTAATTATTGCTGACATTAGCAATTCTTTTGCAAGCACCCTCCTGACTAAAATTTTGCTGACTGTAGCAAAATTTTTTTTGCTGACTTTACAACTTTTTTTTTTGAGTGTAGATCTAGATCCCCCGAAATAGATCTATCAACACATCCTGAACGGGTCAAATTATAAATTTGAAAACAAAAAAACTCTATAGATTAGTTGTTATTACAATATCCTAATAAAGAAATATAGAGTATGGCCTCTAACTTGAATAATTTTCACTTTCATTGCACAATTAAAGGTCGAAAAAAACATAATTATTATTTTTAATAAAAATTGTATCAAAATTAATATGTTTCCTTTAAAAATTGTATTGAAAAATTCAGGTCAATTTTAAATTACAATCAGCATTTAATCCTCACAGTATCTAATAATCTTTAAAATTAAAATTTGTATATTTGATACTTTTAAAGTTTTTGGAACTCTCATCTCTCCTTTTATTTGATTTGAAGGCACATTTTGTGAATTGCTATTATCCTGTTTACTAACTAAAAACTACAAAAGTTACTGCAGCCAAACTCTCTTTGAAATCTGTTCCAAATTTTTTTTTTTTTTTTTTTATTTGTCATTCAGTTTTTGTTTGCCTTTATCATTTACGGAAATACCTACTCTGTATTACATTTCCAATTAAGTTCAAAATGCCAAATGTCGTACAAGACCAATTATACTGCAAGTCACATAAAAGTTAAACCTTTTTTATTAGTTTCCTTTCGAAGAAAGAAACTTCCTTTGATGTGATACGTTACATGCAATCATCAATCATATTTCAAACTAATTTTTTGTTGTACAGCATTTCCTTAGAAATTAACATTAACACATGTTGGGGAATCAACAACCCCTATTAAAATGAAATGTTTAAAAAATGAACATAACTAAATATACACCTACGAAATTTTCTATAGCCTTGGTTGTAGCTTTTTTTATTTTCTATTTATACAAAATGTTCTACACCAATACATTTAACATATTTACGTTTATAAGAGGGCTAATAGAAATAAGTTAAATTGTTAGGCAGTTGCAATATGGCATCTTTCGAGATGGCCATTACATTGTTGAAGAGACTTGTACTCAATTTTTTATAAATTTTTTTTTCTATCATAAAAAGATCTACACTCTAAAAATAAGTTAATAGAAAAGTTAATTAAAACATATTGTAATCAAGGAAACTCTTTTTTAACAAATATTTTGTTGAAACTATTGTATTCAGCTAAAAATTTAGTTATACTTATTCAGCACTGAACTGTTTCGAATTAATGTTTTACTAATTATTATATATAATGTTTTACTAATTTATTTTGCTCTAAAAAATTTGTGCTGAAAGCAGATAATAGTGTGGACGACAATCAGATTGAAATTATATCCGAAGCAGAATTATATGTCGCGGCATGTCAAGATGTAGTAGAGAGGAGGAAAATTGTACTTAAAAGTACAACTCTTGTAATGCAATACTAAAATCTACAAATGACTGACATTTACATTAAAATAAAGAAAATGTAGTACAACCTAAACACACTACAAATTTTAAAGTAGAAGCTCCCTGAGTGTGGAATAAGTTAAACTCCTTATCCGTTCATTATTTCGCAACATAAGGTATTACTGACTGTTCATTAGCACTACCTAATTCACATGTTTAAAAGTTTTTTAAGGCATAATTACTTTGTTTCCATATAAAATTAAATATAGTTAATTTTTTTTTTTTTTTTTTTTTTTTTTTTTTTTTTTTTTTTTATAATTTAACCAATACTCAGGGGATGCCCCCTACTCATGCAGTGCATTGTATTGATCAGGAAAATAAGGTATGGGAAGGAGGAAAGAGGGAGTAGTGTTTTGTGGATATTGATTTAAATTTTTTTTAAATTGTAAGTAACAGGAAGACTTCTGCGGGATAGTTTGTTCCACATACGAATCGTTCGACTAAAAAACGAATTTTCTCTGTAATGCGTCTTGTGCGAAACACAGGACAAATCAACTACAAACGGATGTGCTCTACTAGATAAGCGAGTATTACGAATAAAAACTCGGGCTCGTGGAATAAGTTCACTTATCTCAGATGAGCATCTCCCATGGTAATATCGATAGAAAAGTGTCACACAACCCACATTCCGGAGCGATGCTCCAATGAATCAATAGAGTTGGATACACTACTGTCATTGATAAGCTTCGGAGCATTCAAAATTGTATATGTAAAAACTTCATATTTCGGGTGGTTATATTGCCACCCCGGGGGTATGGAAGTGTTTAAAGTCAAACTTGAGCTTGATGTTAGGTCACTTTATCCTGTGGCAAATTTCATTATTGCAATCGGACCTACCAATGTTAGAAATGGCCGAATTATTTCCAAACGTGATATATCCCACTGTGAGCCATATTTAATTCTTGCAGTTTTAGTTACAATCTATACAAACACTTGTGGACTAGTCTTAATTTTGAATATATAAATTCAGATTTATAATCTTATATTCGCCTTTTAGTCAATTAGCAATTAACCCTCGTTAGTAGTCGAAACTACAGGTATTACATGATGTATTTACAAGACACATTTAAAAAAAACACTTTTTGCTGTTTTTGTTCTCTATATGATCGTTGGTGACATAAAGTAATAAAAGTATTTTTGAGTAGTATGAGTTGTCTAGCATATAACTACTAGTTTGAAAAGTGTAGTAGTATAGGTTTAGGGTTGTCATCCGGTTGGTTACCTTTTTTTAGTATTATCGTTGTAGTTGTTTGTTTTTTATACATTTTCCTGTTTTGTGGGTTAAGTATGTGTTAAACAAAGCATCATTTATTAAATAAAAAAAAAAAAGTAATATAAAGTAATATAAAAAAAGTGACAACGTGATTTGACTTAATAATTTTATACACACATTAACAAAAACTTCTCATAAAGGTCTTTAAAAATGTCATAGAAAGAAAAAGCGTTCTACTAGTAAACTATTAGAAAAACACAAGATAACCCAAATTTAAACATGTTTTTAGCAGCAGTTGAATAACGAAACGAGCATTTTAACATGAGATGATCTTAAAAGCATATCAAATTTGTTTTATGTTAGTAAATCAAGAAAAAACAACCAAAAAAAAAAAACGTATAAATTTTAATATAAAATACATAAATCTATAAATTTATTTTTTTTTTTTTTTTCTTTTTAAAATATTTATTTATGTTGAAAATACTATTAAAAGATAAATATTGCTTTAGAGATTTTATTAAAAAAAAAAAATATACATAATAAATATGCATTAAAAAAATTTGTAGTTTTATCACAAACATAATATGATTTAAATTTTCAAATATTTTAGACATCCACTACAAGCTTGGGAATAAGATTAGCGAAGAGTAAAATTATAGCTCTTATTCATATGGTATTGGTTTTGCAACATTATTACTTGTTACCATGAGATGGGCTATAATGTATTAATAATTTTAAATCGCTTTTACAGGTCATTTTGAAACTAAAACTTCCCGCATAAGGTGCATTTCCTTGAAATGGATTTATTTTTAGTTTTTACCTTAAAGTTATACACAGAAAAAAATGTTTCCCTACTTTTTTCAATTAAATCGATTTGTTAAAAATTTTAAAAGCTGTCAATTTAAAATTAATTGAATCAATTAATATTTCTCAAATTCGAAACTTGCTTGTTATTTTGTTATACTATCGCTCAAACATATTGTTGTGGTTTTTTGTAATATTTATGTATGTTGTTGTTTTTTATTAATGTTATGTATTAGTAATAAATATTTTAAATCCATTTTTATTAATTCTCATTAAGTTTGCTACTTACTAAGTTAAATACTTAATTGCGGTGGTTTAAATTTGAATATTAATTTATTCTAAAAACATTATCATAAATTTGATTAATGCAATTTATGAAGTTAACTTTTGTTTAAGTTTCAGATATGTCATTGTCGCTGCTGTATATTTCAAACAGAAGTTTATAAATTGGTTCAGCATATAATTTTTAAAGAACTTTTGTGTTTTCGAATTGGCATTAAAGTTACCGGGAGTTTTAAATAATTTATAATGACATTACGTCTTTGGTCTGTGTCCATTAAGTCTTTTTTTTTCAAAATGTATATTTACATAGCATCAGCTAAAATACTAAAATATTAGAATCTTGTCGACATAGTGCGTCTCTTATGGTATTAAAAACTTTCACTAACACCTAAAGGGACTGCGACTTGTTGATCATTCCATAAAAAATTCCATTGGAATTCCGGGAAAAATTCTCTCTCGAAATTCCTGTACCCCAAACCGTACGCTCAAAAAATTAATTTGTAGAAACATCTTGTAAATCAGGTATAACATTTTTCAGCAAATTTTTTGCTAAATTATGTTTATACTAAAATTTTAGTTATACTTATTCAGCACTGTTTTGAACTAATGTCTTACTAATATTTTACTAATGTTTTTACTAATTTATTTTGCTAAAAAAATTGTGTTGATTATGACATCAACCACACTAAAAGATATACGCAGAAAGAATTAGATGTCGCGGCATGTCACGATGTAGTAGTGGCGAGGAAAATTATACTAAAAAGTACAGTCTAGTAAAACATATAAAAAAATCAACCATGGAAGATTTTGTATCTGTTTTTTCATACATAAATCAAAAGTGTAGATTAAATCAACTTAATATATTAATTAAATAAAAGAAAAAATAAAATATTTTAATTTAATTTAATAAAGATTAAATGTGTATTTGTAAACTAAATGTTTATATATATTCATAATCTCGTGTGGTCAATTGCAAAAAAAAATTGCAATAAGCAGACAGACTAAAGCGAAAGGACAAAGACATCCCAAGTAAAAAACGCTGCTTACATGCAAGCAGGTTTGTAAGGGAGGTAAGCCAAAAAGCATCTCTTACAAACCTGCTAACATATGCCATGATTTTTATATGGCGAATTCCCACTCGGAAAGCATTACTTTTGGGCAAAGTAAGTGCGGATTTCAGTGCTTATAAAAACCAATTCCAGAAACAGTTAAATGGACTAATTTTTTTTTATTACTTACTCGAAAACAACAAACACAATCGGAAATCACTCGTGAAAATCGGTACAGATCGTTTTATAATCCACGATATGAAAACTTTCTGCATTACAACCTGCATCCTTATAAGGGATTAGGGTAAAGCTGCTTAAAACCTGCATCCCTCAAACATTTTTTTTTGTTTTTTTTTTTATACGAAAACAATTTTTTTCTTTTGCTGCTTCTCAGTATTATGTGATAATAAGCGCCTTTATCAGCGCATTTGTTTTATCCTGCTTCTAAAAACATGAAAATTTTTCTGCTGCGATACATCTTAGGTAGAGTTTTCTGTTTCATTTCTCTTATTGCAAAAAAGGGTTGTATATGTCATATTTTGTTATTTTTTCGTTTCGTTTGCGGCATTTTGTGTTCCCTTTAAAAGATAGCATAATTAAGACAATAATTGATGTAAGTGTTCAAAGATAATTTCGTTTAGTTATATTTAATTATTATTATGTCTATTCTTATTAGATATTACATTATTCAAATCGTCAATTTGGGAGTATGAACATTTTTATATTTTGTAACGTATTGTAAATTATTTTAAACAGAATCACAAAAATATTGTTTTATGATTCACAACTAAAGTTAATTTTTCTACAAATTTTTTTTAATTTCTAATCTACTAAGTGTTAGTAAGCTTTGATGAATCTACTAATTTTGTTGCTAAAAATCAGTTCGCTAATTTTCAGCAAAAGATTTTGCTGACACTAGCAAAAATTTTTGCTGACTTTATTAACTTTTTTATTTAAGTGCAGTTATAAACCTAGTGCACACAGAAATTTCCGATTTCTAATAAATCAAAGATTTATAACCATTCAAAAATCTCCATATTTTCTTAGTCGTGAACTAGAAAGCTTAAGATTTTGCAGAAAACTTAAAAGGAAAATATCCTATATAAATTGTCTGACACTTACAAGGAAGCTTTTCCGATGGGTTCGCTTTGAACTTAGTAAAATTCCGATGGGCAAACAAATTAGATATAACGTATTTTGCAGCAGCCCAATCCCATGTTTAAAAGTGGCGGTGAAATTTAACACATCTTTGTATGAAAATAAGTTTAAAGTTTAGGAAATTTAGAAAACACACACATTTTGAAATCAATTTTGACACTATGTCGTGTACCCAGGCTGCCACTTATTAGAATTATTAGAATTATTTTAAGTATTGGTGAACAAAATTATTCACTATTTTAGTCTCATTTATATATATCTAATTTTTTAAGATCCGAGGGAGCCCATACTCCATGTCTTGTATTAACAAAATCACAAATTTGGCGAATTGAAAAATGTTTATTGGCCCAGCAAAACTTTGGTAATGGGTGCGATAAAGTAATGCATTACCTTGGAATGTGTACTCCTTACCTGTATCATTATTTTTCAACCAGAAGTAATGAGTTACCGATAATTGAACACTCATGGATTACCTTGTAATGATACCTCATTACATCTTACATTACTTTTAAAACATAAAATAATGACTTACATATCATCAATTACATAATGCATGAATTATAAAGGTGTAAAGTAATTATTAATATATATTTTTGAAAATCTATTTATAGACACATTACTTTGTAATTTTTTGTATGCATGAGGGGTAAACGTATATATTTTTGATATCACGAACGAAAACACGAAGCACAACAACTCATTTACATTTTAAGCAATAAAATATTATATGTTTTTTATGAAAATCTATTTATAGACACATACTTTTTCCCACCATTGTAACCATATAAGTAACCAGTTACTTTACCCCCTACAAGGTAATGAGTCCACCCATACTTTAGGCTCATCGCCTGTAAATTCATCAGTGAAGTAACGGTGTAATGTATTGCGTGACGCCCTATGGCGACTACATTACTTTACCCATGATTTTTGCTGTGGGGCTAATAAGAGTGTCAAATTAAAGAAAAGTCCATAGTTAAGCAATGAATTCGCTGTTCGGTCTCTCTAAATTTTTTCTTTATATCTAAACTTTGGTTTTTTCTTACATTTATACATAAAATCGAAATTAATCAGCTCAACAAACATGTTTCCAATACCCAAAATTCATATCTTTGCCTCCAGAGATTAAAAAAAAACCAACGGAATATAGTTTTTTTGGCAGAACTGTTCGGTCGGACACAAAAATTTTAGTATTAATTAAAATATTCAACCATTTTTATAAAAATTTTGTTTATAGGACATTAATAATGTCACATTTTCTTACTACACAGAGAGAATTATATGCATGATATTAATGATTTTTGCATCAATGAAGTTGACATTGTAACTCGTTCATTGAAAGTTTTCATTAAGTTCATTAAGTTCATGCAAGTTTCATTAAATTCTATGAAAAATATCATTTCATTTATTAAAAGTTTCATTTAATCAATGAAAAAGTTTTATTGAGAAACTAGTTTCATTAAAAGATTGAAGGTTTTCACTTATTTTACGAAAATTTTCGTTACCTTGTGAAGAAAAGTTTCACTAGTTTAGTGAAAGTTGTTCATTATTTTTAGACGTTTCCAATTAAATTTAAATTTTCCAATAGCAAACGATAAATAAAACTTAAAAATTTTTTTTAACTGTTTCTTTGAACGCCCTTTTAAAGTGTAGATGAATTTATTTTTACATTTGAATTTTATGAAACGTAGAAAATGTTTTAAAATTGTAAACTGCATCAAATTTCTTATAATTTTACCTTTAAGAATTTTTTATTTTTTTTAGAAAAATGTAAAAATCGGCCAAAAAAACTTACTAAAAATAATGGCTAATAGTCTAATCCAAATTTTTTGGCTAAGTGTATCCAAAAATGGTTTAAATTTAGCCATAAAATGACCTGATTGGCAATACTGATACCAAGTTATATGCAAATCGGAATGAGTGGTTGCTTTTGGAACGACTCTGCTATTATTTTACTCCCAACTATATATACGATTTATTTACCCTGATTTATATTCATTGTGTCTTTGAAGCAAAACAAACCTAAGAAGATTTAAATCTGTTTATAGGAAAAACTACCAACAACAATCTATTGTTTCCTACAACATTTTCCTTTATCGATAAAATAAAATCAAAATCTATTTTAAGTAGTGGTAAAATTATTTCTGGTTGTCATCGTACAGAAATAACAGGAATAGGAAAAAATCTTTTGAAATAAACAAAAAATAAAAAATCTTGTTATTGTTGATATTATCCTAGTATAATTTTAAAGAAAACAACAACTACTTTTAGCATGAGATATAAAGGAGCCTATATGTATGCAGACAGAAAGCTATTGATAACAGGACACCATCCTGTAAAATAAAAATTTCAATAATGCGGGTTTGTAACTTATTTCGTGTAGTATATGTAGGGATACGTTTGTAAAGGCTGTGTAGTAGCAAAGAGTATATACAAATAGAGATACTACACTTCTCACAGTTCTCAGCACACAAAATATCGAACTCAGGCAAGCAAATGAAAACATTTTTTTTTACACTAAAAAATAATTGCAACATGTTGATAAAAATTTTGTTGCTTAAAACACTAACTTTTATTTGGTTAAAGTTTGTTAATTCTATTAATATGGATTTAATGGATTTTCAATTTTATCTAGCTTATTTTATCCTTAAAATTTTAAATAAATAAACATTTACTAAAATATTATTCCAAAAAAGTTATAAAATTAATTTTAAACTTTTACAACAACATGTTTTCATTTGCTCCGTGCGAGTATGCGAACAAATTATATGAGTGCAAATTGAGGGATACAAAGATGGATGTTTAAGTATGGGCAGTGGGGTTTTATTCACCTCAGTCTTTCTCAATATGTCCTCTTTTTATTTGTTCATAAATTCTCACCGACAAATCATATTTTTGAATATAATTTTAAAAAATGTTTATTTATTTAAAATTTTAACGTTAAAATAAGCAAGATAAAATTAAAATACATTAAATTTTAATAGAAAATAACAAAATATGAGCAAATAAAAAGTGAGTGTTTTTTAGCAAAAAATTTTTTATCAACATCTTGCAATTAATTTTTATGTAAAGTGCAGGTGATGAGAGTGCAGTCTCTCTATTTGTCATATACTCTTAGGTATGGGTTACTAGTTCAATGATCTTTATTGAACACAAGCAACCACAATAAGATTATTTTCATGCAATACACTCAGTGGAAAAGCTTCATAATATTCATGAACTTCATTGATTTTTGTCAAACACTTCATAAATATAATGAAGCTGTTCCCTACAAAGGCAAATTGATGACATGCTTCTTCATATTATGAAATGTATTTATAAAAACATTTCATAAATATGGATGGAGACGTTTCATACTTTTTATCAAACTTGGGCGACGTCAATTACATTTCACAATCATTCACTTTTGAAATTTTTCTATATCATTAAAAAATACAGACCTGCGGTCACACTTGTAGGCTTAAACGCGTACTTAGAAAATTTTTCAATTTGTCAGTACCAGACTTGGAACATAATACCAATATTTGTACATTTAATTACAGGCCAATTGACTGTGTTTACATCTAATGACATGTAATTGGGGTTGTAATTGAGTAATTGCCCAGTCACTGGTATGGTCACGTGACTAGAACTTTGTGTGTATGAACATGTCCTAATTTATGGGTCTGTTATATGAATGTGACCAGTGCTTTTAACATGGGCATGTCGTAGGACGTGGCAATTGCTACCTTTGAAGCAACTTTGTGACGTGGCGAATAACTTGACGATGGTAAATCTATTATCATTTTAGGATTTATGTACGTGATATGCAACAGGACCACTGCGAAAATAATTATCACTTGACTGGTGTAGGTGCACATATCGTTGAACTGGAGAACAATTTTTGATGGGAAAAACTAGTCACATATTATGAGCAATGTGTGCTGTTACAGGGGTAGTTTGAATGGAATAGTTTTGTGACGTACCACTGCACTGGTCTAAGGGTACCTGTGGCCGGGTATGCGAAAAGTAATTAACAAATAACCTGTTACTTTTTATTCACCGTGTGTCATACGAGTTGCTAAAATAGTCCGTCCGAAACCAATCACTGAATTTAACCCAAAACAGTGTGTCACAGCACCTGTTCACTAAACCTAACAAAAGTACAACAAAAATTTTTTTTATACACAACAAAAAACTATTACAGTTAAATTCATTATAACAATTTAAATTTGGAAAATTATATATACTTTACATTAGTCGGATTCATGTAACTATGTATATAGAGCAAACAATCGTATTTTCATAACATTAGTGTCATAAATGTTTTACCAACCCCTGGAAAGTTTATTTTTATAGTTGTCTTGTTTTTTATTTCTATATTTCAAACAATTAAAAAAAACTAAAATATATAATTGTTGTTGTTGTTCTCAAACAATATTATATACCAACACGAATATTTTTTTAAAGAACAATCGTGGTATTTAGAAGACTACGGATAATGCGCCAACAATTGTAAAGGTACGTACCTGCATGTAAGCATTGTGTACTTATACACCATATACGAACCTATTATAAGCCCACCAATCGTAAATTTAAATTTTAAATCCTTATTTCTGAGGTATACATAATTATTAGTGCCCCGACACGAGTATTCGGCTTCGGAGTTTGACGCAAAAGTTGGGCCTTCGGCCAATTTTTAGCCGACTTGTCCTAACACCGTGTATGTGAAGAAATCGAGAACATTTCAGAATAAATTCTTTAATTTCATGTACAAAAACAAGAGAATTCGTCATATCTGACAATCCTGGTCACCATCTTAACAGTTCCGTATTCAGTTCTTTTGAACCAGTGCAGTGTTACGTCTTCATTTCTACTGTCACAAAGTTCGTACAGATAAAATTCCTTCAGTGTTATGTCCACTTTGTAGCTGTCAACGGACTGAATCCTTGAGCACTAATTGCCGTGTTTTCATCCACTACTAACGGTTTCGACCAGTTTAATGACCAGTAACAACATCAGCTGCAACGGCTCTAGTTGCTTCAGCATACTTTGATTTTATGTTACTTATTCTCCAGTTACATGATATATCTGCTAGCAGCCAGTCAATGATTTGTCACCATTACTATAGTCATGTGATTGGTTATTTTA
>JAEKOY010000092.1:0-50000 GCA_021234595.1 Delia radicum | reverse complement strand
GCACACACTTAACAAGTTCCTGATGTGGTTGCTCGTTATCCATGTTTCCATTGGCGGACACGAATTAACTTAAATTCGTTAACCTATAAAACACAAAAGGCATAGCGACAACTTGGAAATTTAACATGTAGAAAATAAGAAAAGGATTTTCTTTAATAGTTCTATATATTTGAAACCTTTTAAATTAGCAATTCAATGCTGTGGCATTTGTGTGCAGGTCATATGACCACTAGGGGTATAACTTTTGAAGATTTTTTTAGAAATTAAAAATTTATTAAAAAACATTATGTAAATTTTTCACAGACATCAAAATTAGTTCCCGCATGAATCGCATTGAAGTCCGAAAAATGCATATCTACTCCTGGCACTATAATATTTATTTATTTATTTATTTAATATCAATACAAAGAAAGCCTTCATGGCCAATTATACATGATTGTAAGATAAATATTAGTAGGGCGATACATTAATTTGACAAAAATTTCAAAACTGATTTGTTTTTGAATAAATATATTTTTATGATCGGTAAAAATTTTGATTTAAGCATTTTTAGGTTTATTTTGCAGAAAAAATGCACATTTTTTATTTCATTTGATATAATCATGCATGTAATTGTTTAAGAATACATCTAACAATGGCTCTTGCTCCGAAAATGTGTTTTTGTAACGATTCAATCAAACATTATTTCATTATTAAAACAACATGGGCCACCACGGGGTGATAGGGCCGAATTTTAGAGTTCGACCCCTTTTTTGAACGCATCTTTTTTAAATATTTTTATAAATTAGTTTAAAACATTTATCTTATTTAGCGTGTAAATCATGCTATAAGCAAAAACATTTTGTATGAAGTCTAAATAAAATTTGACAACCAAAGATTGAAAAAGCTCATCTCTTGAATTCAATTTCTAAAATTAATGAAATTTTTTTTTTATTATGATATTGGTCCTAACAAATAACCTATAGTTTTGTTTTCAATTTATTAATTGAACACATAGAAGAATAGCCCTCAGTACCTACTCCATCGTCAGTTTTAAGTTTTAGACATACAATTTAAAGGAAAGCGCTACATTGCATGTACCAAACCATCTTTCAAATCATTATCCTATTCTGTTTTTGAACTTCGAATTAAAACAATTCCCAGCAAGGGCGTTTTCCCAAAAATCATCATAAAAAGAACTATCTCGACAAAAAATTGTCAACTTGTTTAATTTTGTTGGTAATCTGGAAAATCCTTATGGGGGGGGTACAGTCAATAATGACTTATTATGAGGTTTGACTGTATGTATATAATATTATGTTAAAAAAAAAACAATATTGTCGAATTTTAGAACTCCACAAGGCTGCCAATGTGCCAATAATTTTCAGTTATGGTCAGTCCAAATTTCAGCCAAATTGGTCAATATAGTTAGGCCGAAATTTAACAGAAATTCAATTTTGATATGGATATAGAATTCGTTATTTTAACAGTTAATTTTACACAAATAACCAAAAAAAATCTTTTCCCATTTTTTGTACTTAAAATATAATTAAAATAGCTCTAGAGAGCGAACATGGATTATAAAAATAATAGGATTTTCGAAATGCTTTGGAAATTTCCTGTCATTTGAGTACCGGACACTTGTTTCTACGCATAACGGTTTTTGGGCCCTGGGAGCCCAATTTCCCAAAAACCCAGGCACCTGAGGATAGACAACATTTTTCAATTCCAGAGGGGTCATACATTTATTTTATTTTGATAAACGCCACATAAAGTGCAATATTGTCTATGCAAATAAACTTTATTAGTTAAAATGCTCCTTATTACTTAGTAACTTGTATTGTCACCCACTGTATGTACTACTACTACGTATTAAATTAATTAAATCCAAATTAATAAACAAATACATGGTCATTATCTTGTTTTTTGAATTGATCCAAAACTTTCATCGCTAAACTAATATTGTTTAACTTTTAATCGTTACTAATATAAGGATAGAATTAAACAACTATATGTATAAACATTTATACCTATGTACGCTTTAAAAATATCAACTTAATTCTTATTTCGTGTTTGTTTTGTTTGTTTCGTTCTTCTCTCAATTGCAAACAAAATAAATGAGATTATTAACTTTTGTGCTGTCTGTTTTTCTGGTTTGCTCTTATTATTATATTCTTTATTGATTTTCTCCTTCTTTTTTTTGCTGCTTGAACTTTGAAATATTTTAATTAACAAAAGAATTTCAAAAGTTAATAAACTTATTTACAATTAAATTTACCCGATAAAATACACTTGTATTTGTAGTTCCACTTGCGAATATTTATATTAGTTTCGCAAATATTTTTCTTCTGCAAAAATATATCTTTTGTTTGAACAGAAAATTTTACAATATTCACTTCAATTTTTTTTTTTATTGCAAACCTCATACATTCGCTACAACGTCACGCCGCTAACTAAATTCTCTTGTAATCAGTGTTGCCACTCTTCAAAGATTAACTTTATGGGGTAATGGGATAATTTGAAAATATTTGTGTACTGATGGTCATAAAATGATGGCTTTCAAAATGTGAAAAATGACCTGTAGTTTTGAGCACTTGCGGTCATAATATTTCTTGTGAAGTATCATTTTCTCCCAGAAATTGTGCGCTTCCTCCTAGAAAGCGCAATCCAAATTTTTGTTTTTAATAACGTTTTAAGCACTAACGCATAAATAAATTTTTTTTTAAACTTTTCGGCTATCATTACGTACGTTACTTTATTTGGTAAATTTCATCATACGATTTGTTCATGTTTTAGTATTGGGCAATCGAGTTCTTTTAAGTGAGCGTTCTTTCTAGTTCAATTGATAATGAACACGGTCGCTCTTATAGTTCAATTGATCTTTGACAATTTTGTTCAATCGATTGTTTGATAGTTTTTAAGTGAACTATTCATATTGGACACTTCAGTTTAACATTTAAAAAAATTGAGCTGGCAATATTGAAAAAAAAAAACAAAATTAAACTCAAAAGCAACATAAAGAAAATAAATATTGCTCAAATGGCAAAAAGAAGGAAAAGAGCGAAAGAACTAAAATAGCTGAAGATTGCGAACTAGCTCACTAGTTCAAAGTAAAGACTAATTCAATTGAACTAGGTCGTACACGTACTACACAACTCTATAATGTTTGTTAGACGATTTTTTTCAATAACTTTATGTTGTAATAAATTGCAGTCATCGTCAAATTTATTCGCAAAACAAAGGTAAGTGAGTTCATCATTTCAAATAGTCAATCAACTTGATTTAAAAACACATTCATACATACGCGTATGTAAAAATAATTACCCAAAAAGAAATTTATCATCGGTCCGCCACCGTCGAACAATTTCTAGCAACTGTAACAGCAGTAAAATGAGCAATTCAATGCCATCCGGAATTGCTAGTGGAGAATCTACTCCGAATAAGGCATATATTCAGGGAGCATTCGGCATGGAACCTATACTGAGGTAGGTCATTTTACATTTAAAATTCCCAAAGAAGTGAATAGCATCACAGAATATATTTTAGGCTGAATAATATAGAAAAGAGCCAACAAGATACTCGGAACTATAGAGGACTTCAACTTCACAACGGATTAAAGGTGTTGCTCGTAAGTGATACCAAACGGATGTTTCTGCCGCTGCGCTAGCTGTTCAAGTTGGGTAAATATCATACAGAGTAACCTATTCGGCATATTTTATCATTTTGTGTATTAACAATGATTACAGCCACATGTCGGATCCGGAAAATCTACCTGGATTGGCTCATTTTTGCGAGCACATGCTTTTCTTGGGAACGGAGAAATATCCCAACGAAAACGGCTACACTACATATCTTTCACAAAGTGGCGGCAGCAGTAATGCTGCCACGTATCCACAGATGACTAAGTATCATTTTCACGTAGCCCCAGATAAATTGGATGGAGCTCTGGATCGTTTTGCTCAATTTTTTATAGCACCCCTTTCACGCCAAGCGCTACGGAGCGTGAAATTAATGCGGTATGAATATATTTGATATCTTTTTAAAATTATTTTACATTTGTGGATATTTTTATTTGAATCAGGTCAATTCTGAACATGAAAAAAATCTTTCAAGTGATGTCTGGCGTATCAAGCAGGTTCACCGGCATTTAGCCAAACCAGGACATGCTTACAAAAAATTCGGTAGCGGCAATAAGGCAACCCTTTATGAAATTCCCAAACAACAGAATATTGAAATAAGAGAAGAATTATTAAAGTTTCACAAAGAATGGTATTCCTCCAACATTATGAGTTTGGCAGTTATTGGAAAAGGTTGTAGTTTTGTTTTATTGGAACTTTTGAAATTGAGAAGTGTTTTCATTTTAATCAATTTTATATAGAGTCCTTGGATGAACTTGAACACATGGTTATGGAAAAGTTTTCAGAAATTGAAAATAAAGAAGTACAAATTCCTAGTTGGCCTAGGGAACCATATGATTTGGATCAGTACGGCCAAAGGGTCATGATTGTACCAGTCAAAGATTTCCGTTCCCTAACAATAAGCTTTACTACAGACGATCTCACTCAGTTTTACAAATCTGGGGTCAGTTACTTTACAACTTGAAATCACAACTTCAATGTTGTTTAATATTTCTCATTCTTTGTAGCCCGATAACTATTTGTCCCATTTGCTTGGCCATGAAGGAAAAGGCAGTATACTCTCAGAATTGCGTAGGTTGGGATGGTGCAATGGGTAAGTTGTAAAAGTTATTATGAAACTATAACTAAATCGTTGATTAATTCAAATTTTTAGTTGTTGGCTGGACAAAAATACTTTAAATGGTTTTGGAATTTTCGAAATTTTTTGTTGACCTTACTAAGGAGGGTGTTGCAACATGTGGATGATATTGTGGATATCGTTTTTCAGGTGAGAATAAATTAATTGAAAATAATTGATCTCTATCATTCTGAGCAATTGTAATATATGTTTCAGTACTTGCAAATGTTGCGTGAAATTGGACCACAAAAATGGATTTTTGATGAATGCGTTAAAATTAATGAAATGCGCTTCCGTTTCAAGGAGAAAGAGAACCGGAAAATTTAGTAACTCACGTAGTAACGTGTAGGCAGGTTTATCCTCTGGAGCAAGTACTAACCGCACCATATATAACGGACGAATGGAGGCCAGACTGATAATTAACCTCCTGAATGAATTGGTGCCATCTAAATGCCGCATAGTTGTAGTTGGACAGAGTTACGAAGAAGAAGCAACATAATCGAACCATATTATCGAACTAAATATGGCATACAAGTATTGATAAGGAAATTCTTAAGGTTTGTGGACAGTTAGTTCTATTGTGTATGTATTTGACTTTTATGGTTATTACAGAAGTGGGAAAGTTGTAAACCTCAATGAAAACCTTAAGCTGCCGTTGGAAAACGCTTTCATTCCAGATAAATTTGACTTGGCGCCGTTTGACAGCGATATATCCAAGCATCCTTTGATTATTATGGACACTCCAATATTGCGAGTGTGGCACAAACAGGATAATTTCTATTGAAACCGAAAGCATGCATGTCCTTTGATATGTCGAATCCAATAGCTTATTTGGATCCATTGAATTGTAATTTGAATTTTTTAATGGTTGCACTAATAAAGGATCAACTGAACGAGTACCTCTATGATGCCGAAACTGGCTGATTTGAAACTACAAGTTGATCCTAGATCGAACGGCATCGATGTAAGTATAACTGTTTTAGCAAGACGTATTTCTAAAGTATAGCTAGTATTTTTTGTCTCACGTTTACCATCCGAGGTTATAACGACAAACAAGTGGTGCTGTTGGAAAAACTACTAGACCATTTGTTTGATTTCAATGTGGATGTCAAGCGGTTCAATATACTTAAAGAAGAATATAAACGTTTTCTAAAGAATTTCAGTGCTGATCAACCTTATCAACACTCCATGTATTACCTGACCCTGTTATTAACTGAAAATGCCTGGGCAAACAGCGAGCTCTCGGATGCAATGGAATGTAAGTTTGCAATTAGTTTCGTCTATTTATTTTGGCTACATAGATAGTTTGCTGTCTTGTATTCACAGTGGTCACATTTGAACGTGTTTCTTAACTATGCTAAGGAGTTTTTTCACGCCTACACACTGAGTGTTTTCATTTATGGCAATGTAACTAAACAAAGAGCTCACGAAATAGTTTGTATAGTCAATAAACGGTTGGAGGCTACAAACGCAATGGTTTTGCCACTGTTGGCTCGTCAAATGCTCGCTAAAAGAGAATACAAATTGTGTGGTGGTACGACACTTAAAAAACGTATTTTTTATATATACACATTATAACCTTTATTCTCTAGGCGATAGTTATTTGTTTGAAAAAGAAATGAATACCATAAAAGTTCTTGTGCTCAATTGTACTTTCAATGTGGACCCCAAACAGATCGAAGCAACATCATTGTCAATTTGATAGCACAAATTTTGACAGAGCCCTGCTATGACTGCTTACGTACAAAGGTAAGAGCGAACCGAAAGGAAACTAATTAATTTCGAATATGGTTTTTTCATTTATATTCCACACAAAAATTATTTTTAGGAACAATTGGGCTATATTGTATTTAGTGGAATGCGAAAGGTCAACGGTGCCAATGGAATACGTATTATTGTCCAGTCTACTAAACATCCATCATTTGGAGAAGATCGTATAGAAAATTTTTTAGAGAATTATTTGGTGAGTAGCACACATTTTGTATGTTTTTTGACATGAAAACCATTTTTTTGCAATTTTGGTAAATAGCTTATTTTAACGTTGTTGGTTTACCAATTGCTTTATTCAAAATAAAATCAAAATTTTGAAAAAAAAAATATGCTTTGTCAATGATTTTATTTCATAAGCTGATATAAATATTGTATTAACAGCGTTCTTAAAGCATTTTTCCATACGTTGGCAAATCATCGCAAATTAGTCCAGCAAACCGTAGTAATCAGAGCTTTGCCAACACTTTTTTATTAGTGCCATCGGCGATTTCAGACTAGGTTTAAAACTGTATTATCAAACATATGCTAAGTACCTAATTTTCATAATTTTATTGAGTGGCATCTCATCTGCCTCAAAAAAAAAATTTATATTTGGCTCGTCATTCAACGATAGTAATTATGGACTTCCTGAAAAGCTTCCTCTTTGTATGATCAACGCAATATCTTGAAAACTACAGCTGACTCAAAAAATTGCTACGCAATATCTCGAAAATTGTAGCTGAATCGAAAAGTATTAGTACCAGTTTCGAGATCATTATTCCTGGCTTACTCAGAATTTTAAAGAAAATGCATGACAACTGAACTAGCGTTGGGGAGTGATTTAATAGGATTGCCTATATAGTGATTAGGTAGTATTAGTAGTATGGGTAGAATTACAAAAGTACGTAGTTAAAAAAATGTGTTTCCTTAAAAGTTAGTATCCAACAGTAGATACTAACTTTGCAACTAATATAACAAGTATGTAAATGAAATGTTAAATAAATTATAAACCTAACCTGTAAGAAAATTTTAAATCAGAGGAGTCAAAATCATCGAACATCGCAAATACCTTTTGTTTAAAATCATTCTATATATACTCCCTTAACCCCTTAAAATCTAAAATTGGCCTCTTAAGAATTGCCTCTTTCCCTCATCACATATCTACATTTCATTAAGATTTAAAGTTTACCCAAAAGGGGTTCCTTGTTAGTACGCATTCCATTTCTACAAGTATAATTACTTGGATGTACTGTACTGTAAATGCATTTTCAAATTCAAATTGTTCGAATTGTACTAAATTTTATTAATAATACAACAATATTTCTTTTTACATAGAATGTAATTGAGGAAATGTCCCAGGATGAATTTGATCGTATAAAGAGGCGTTGGCTGTGAAGAAACTTGAGAAACCAAAAACAGTGTACTCTCAATTTAATCTATTTTACAATGAAATTGCATTGTCTCAATATCACTTTGAACGAAGCGAAGTGGAAGTTGAAATTTTACGTAACATTACGAAGGATGATCTGCTTGAATGTTATAAAGTGAGTTTGAATATAAGATGGATTTCTTTTAAAAGAAAAATAATAACTCTTCTCTTTAAAGAAATTCATAGCTCGAGATAGTACTGAAAGGCGCGTACTTGCTGTACACATAGTTTCAACGAAAAGCTCTCAAGATGGACAGGAATTGGAAAATCCAGTAGAGGAGAATGTTATTTCGATTATGGATCGTCATGCAAAGATCACCGACTTGGTCGCATTCAAATCCAGCAAAGAACTTTATCCTTTGGCTTCTCCTTTTCCTCGACATAAGAGCCAAAGGAGCACGCAGCAAGCTATAAACGAAATAGGTGATTGCATTTTATCTTTGTAATTATGTTAAACATACATATTTTGAAAAATGCAAGCTCTAATTATGTGGTTGATTATTATAAATATAAAATATTTGTATTAACAGTGCATCGTCTTTGATAAACGAGCTATCCAGTAAGGCACTATTTGGTATCTGGAACCCCTTTTGGTGGTTATGAAATTCTTGAGAAAACCAGATCTTTTGACCGTTTCTTGTTCTGAAATTGTAAAATTATGTTTTATACTCTACTATACTTTTTGTACTTATAATATTGAACTACCTGATCGAGAATTGATATCTTGTATTTAAGTTGTTGCTATCGATTTCCTTAAAAATTCCTCCAGTGTCTAAAATAATGCTGTTGCCAAAATTGACCTGAGAGGAGAGTGACAAGTCTTCGAGTTGTAAGAAAAGGAAATCGCGATGCAAATGTTGAAAATTTGCTTTATTTTGAAAGCTTTACCTGAAGAGGAAAATTTTGTTGAAAACTTTTATAGATTGACAATAATTAATACCTTTTATTGAAAATATTGGACTTTCGATGCTAATACTATTTTCATTTTAATTTTTGTTGTAAAATTTTCCATCCTCCAGTAGTAAGTAAAAACTTTAATATCCTTATCTGTAAGAAGTGTGTTATTAAACATGGAAATTTCATGTTCCCGAACAGGTGCCGTCAACGAAATATGCTTCGAATATCTTTTTTATTTTGTAACGACTTGTATTTTTGGAGACATGGAATAACTTTTATTTGTGTCATTACCACTATTCTTGTTTTCATGTGTAATTGTGTGTTGATGTTTTAGAAATGTTGGAGTTTATTGGAGTGTTGCCACCGTAGTAGTACTGATTGCCGACAATGCATTTGAGTTTTCACTCATCATTTGATCATTATTATTATTGTTTCCAATGCGATTCTGTTGTTGTATCAAGACTAGAAGTTTGCGAATATTTTGCAATTCTTTGTCTAGCTTATTCTCTAATTGTTAAAAGCTGAAAGCATTTCAGCCGATCCACATACACCTTTCAATGTTTTTGTTGTGACTGCCTCAGCGCTTGCCTTTACATCACCCGCTGTTACAGTGCATACGGCCTTTTGTACCTCACTTGGATTTGTTTCATCGTTGTTTGAATGATTCGATTCTAAAGTGTACGGCTGATTGAAGAACCCTGAAATAAATTATAAAATATGTTAATTTTTTTTAAAAATTTTTTACTAAGCTTGTAAATATTTTACAAAAATTTGTAAATATTGTACTAGAATTTGTAAAACTAACTTGAAACTTATATAGTTGTATAATTACTAAGCACTTCGATAATATTCCCCCAGTAATTTAATGCATGTACTTGTTTTTTTCAACTTTCGATTTTTTGTTTTTCAATAATTGTTGCGATTATTATAGCACAAGGTCTAAAAGTTATGTCAAAATTAATAATAAAAAATTATGTGTCGCAAGACCTATTTTTATTTTTGAAAAATCGAAAACTATGGTCGCAGATTTGGCACGGGTGAAATCTTTCCGATTTTTCTCGTATTCACTCCACATAAATTTTGGACCTTTGTCTCAACAATTAATTGAAATTTTACGAAAATAGCTTTTCTTCATACAAAAAAAAAAAAAAAAAAATGCTGCTTTACATAATTTACATATGCATTGTTGTATTGTAAAATTGTATTGTGTGTCGTGTATGTATATTTTTTTTTCAAAACTAACCTGTTGATATTTGCTCTTCTTGTAAATCGTTTAAGTCCAATTGATTATTCAGCGGTCTAGCATTAACAATATTTTTTGCGATCAGATAATTTATAAAAACAATAACGTGAATTGATTGAAAATCATTTGAAAGCTTAAAATCATATCCTCATATCGATTTGTACTTATAGTATTTATTTAAAAATATAAAAATAATTCTTAACTTATTTATATAAGTTAAGAATTATTTTTTGGTGTTTATACTTGTTTTGAATTAGTAAATTATTACCAAAGACTAGGAAAGACACGCGTTTACTAAAGCATTTGCTCTCCATGTGGTCCACTTAACTAATATGTTTAATAATACGAACTATAGTAGGTACTATATTAATTAAATTGTATAATGATGATGTCGTGTGTTTATGATTAAAAATAGATCATCTTAATGTAAAATAATTTCTTTCAGCAGCCAATGAACGGATACGTTTATTTTATGTGGACTACTATAAATTAGAGAATATATTAATAAAACATCATAATTTGGATACCATGTGCGAGACAATTATACATTCAAAATTGTGCTATAGAATTGAATTACTTACGATAATATTTAAACCATTGTATGATTATTACAACAATCCGAGCTATACAACATAAAGCTCAAGTGTTTTTTTTCGTATTTGAAGTTCCATATGGAGCGTAATTTAACGATAACACTGTCGAATAGACCTAATTTAGGTACGCTGATTCTGAGTAATGCTTGCCGTTTTACTAGCCTAAGAGCTTAAAAAAGATATTAGATTTTTAACAGATAAACACTAGCACCACTCATATGATTGCATAGATATTAAACTCTTCTTATTTTATCAACAAACACATTTTTTCATACACATTCAAATATTTTTTGTACAGGTATACCACATATGTCCAACACATTCTCATGAGTTACGTGCACGAACTATGTTAAAGAGTTTGAGTTCTATGTTATCTATGGGTTAACTCACCGGGGCACCTACTTAGTACATACCTCGTTTTTACTACAACCGAAAATTTTTAGTTTTTGACAACTTCTAGTTTTTGGTTACAAATTTCTATGGAATTTGACAAGTAATACAAGAAGTTTTGATTCTAGTATAAATGTAGTTAAGAAAAGCGTTGCGATTTCTAGCACTGTGTTATCGGCAGGGTGTTATCGTGCACTAAAAATCGAGAATATTGCGCTTAAAATATGCGGTAAAAAAATTAAAATATGCCCTTAAAATCCACAAAAAGTAAAAAAATGCACTTAAAATTGGTGGATTTTTAAAAATCTATTAGTTGAAGACGTTGGTGTTAAAAAATCCAATATAAATGTCAAAGTATTTGATATGCTTTATTTTTATGAAATCTGACATTTAAAGTCCCAAATTCCAAACGGTACTCCAGTTATTACGATTGTTCCTCGTGTTATAAAATATAATTAGATCAGTTAACCTAAAAAAAATTAAATCGCTTTTTTAAAATGTAATGAAATGGACAAAATTAAAAAAAAAAAAAGTTTAAAGAAATTTCAAACAAACTTTTTCACAGCGCCATTTGAACTTGAACCGGCGACCAAGTACCAACAACAAACTTTTTATTGAAAATGAACTACGAAGTACATCATTTGGATTTTGTAAAAGGAGCATCGAACATTCTTGAGCTTTAAAATTTGTTTTCACCATTTTTGGTCCAACATCGCTGTCCTTATATGAGAGAATTTACTGTTGTTGCTGTACATTTGTAATAAAAAGAAAAGGGTACTTGTCTAAGCCCATACAACTGATAAGCGACTATAATATTGCCAAAATATTGATAAGCTACTGCTACAATGTTAAACATAACGCATAATATACCTTTAAGGTAGACCATTTGCTAAATTATATTATTTTATTGGTAATTCGCTAGTTGACGATTATAACAGACTTTGAAAATAAAAGCGCTTATAGAAATTTAACTGTTAACATAATAAGTGTGGGAAAATACATTCGATTGAAAAAGTGAAATGTATTAAAAAAACTTATAATTAATTAGCTTCTGCTGAAATATCCGATATAACGGAACTACATACAAAGTCCATGGTAAAAAAATTCTAAATGCACGCAATAATTGTATAGTAGATATTCATATTAGATGTTTACCTAACATATTGTATTGAATATTTGGGTTATAGAAAAATAAAAATGACAATTTTATATCGACTGAGTATTACATACTTGATTGTATACCTGAATATTGGATTAGAAGCAAAATCGGTTATTGGTCCTTTGAAAAATAATTGTAGTGAATATGATAAAAGCCGATGGTATTGTAAAATTCCATAAAATTGAATTTTACGATTTCAATGATCAATATGCACGATTCTTATCAGATCTGAGCAATCTAGATCTAGAGCATCTGTCCATCCAACAGAAGTCATTGAATCTACTGGTCCCTCTACAAGAGAAAGTTATTTAAATAAAACCATAATGTTGGATAAGCCTTTGGGAGCGGTTGTAATATCCAACGCACTTGCAATGTGAATGTGGAAAACACACCCGATACTGATTTAGAAAACAAACACAATAGTACTGAATTGGATCGATTGCTTGTAAAGCTTGATGGTAATGATGGCAATTCATGCCTATTAGATAGTATAAAAACGGCATTATTATGGTGGACGTTTCCCAATGGCACCCTAAGAGTATCAAATTTAAATATTACACGTAAGTTGCAAATAAAAACAAATAACAGTATATACAATAAGTAAGTGTTTTCAATAAATTACAGCGATAGTCAATTATTTGGATTTGTCTTATCGTATCATTATGAGTGATGAAGCACTTTATGCCAAAATCGGAGATAACAATCAAATCGTTGCATTTTCTGCTGCATACAATAATCTAACGACTGTGGCCCGAAGAACACTTAAATTAATAGGAAACAGTTTTAAAATATTTAACATTAAGTGGTAACCAGTTTATTCGCATATAGGCCTGATATGCAAAAAGAGGGTAAGTATATAATAACACACTATGGACCCTAGGTTTTTTTTTTTTACAAATATTCACCGAATTTTACAACTTTATAACTTTAGGAATAAAAATATACCATTCAAAAAAGTTACATACAAATATGAGTCATTCCATGTCAAACCAAACGATTTTATAAAAAAAAAACATGAAAATGTTTTGACATGTCCATATTTAAATTGATGTATTTTAAAAAACTAGTTTGCCGATTTTAATGGCTGATGGCTTTTTAAAATGGTCTAAGTTTTCTAAATGTGTTTAAATATCTATGTTGCCATTTACGCTTATTTAGGGTCTCTTTTCACGCAGAGCAAAAAGAGCTGTGTATTTATATAAAATTTGAATTCACTTTTTTATTCTACACCGAACATGATTAAAAAAAATTTGTTTTCGTTTATAAAGTGCGCCGTATAGGCAAATAGAGTGGTTTTTCAAAAAACTTATAAAGTATTTTTTATAACACTCAATCAAAAAGTATTCTTCATTATTTTTAATGTATGTTTTTATAAATATTTTAATTATTGAATATAAGTTATTTGGGAAAACACCAAGTTTATTGAATAACCGACTGTTATCATTCGGATAACAGCACATTACTGTCAAAATTGTTAATGCCTCGTTCTGCCAACGTATAACTGGCCGTCGCCGAATTGTAATTTTTCTCCACGGGTATTTTTGTATGAATTATTAAAATTATATATTCTTCCGAAGTTTGGGCATTTTAAATTATTTGAAAAAATGATTCGATTAATCAACAGTTTAACTGTAGCTTAACTATTGGTCATGAAAAACAGCGCAAAAGTTCTTATAATTTGCCTTTTTTAATCGATTAATTTAAATTATACAGTGTGCTCATTTAAAGAGTGCCGAATGCGAACAGCTCCAAGAAAGTTTGTTATTTTGTATGTACCCCACATAATTTTCAAAATATAAATATCTCTTTAACAGGAGATGGAATAGCGTGGTCTATTTTCCCCCGGTTACCAAATCTAATTGAATTGGACATAAGCAATTGTCACATCGAATATGTGACAAGGACGCATTTCGAAATTTAAAGAATTTAAAACGTCTCTACATTTCTCACAACAACATGCTCACAATGCCTTTGATACTTTTTATTACACAATGTCATTACAATACCTGGATTTGTCGTTCACGAATGATTATAACTATAAAGTCTCACTGCCATCTTTGGAAGCAATTACCAATCTTAATTACGGTGTTAAGATTCAACAAACGACATTCAAGTATCTACCGAATCTTGTTTATCTCGATCTTTCACATACAAAGCTGACGCGCAACAGTGCCGTCGCTTTTTACTTATCTGGGGGAGAATCTCAAATACCTCAGTTTGTGCTATACCTCATTTCCGATGATTGGTAATGCCATATTTAAAAACACAGCATTGATTGGTCTAGATCTATCAGGTAATACATATGCTGCGAAAAACATTCTCGATGATGCGTTCGAAGGAGTTTCCGACAGTTTAAAACTACCTCTATTTTGAACGATCAAATTTAAAAGACCTTGATTGGTTTAAAATACTTAAACAACCTGCGCTTGCTCGGGCTTGCTGGTAATAATATTAATTCGGTGACACTTGATAAATTTAGTCAGTTGCACAGCTTACAGGTGCTCGATTTGAGTTCAAATCATGTAGGAAACTGGTACAAAAGAGTATTTTTGAAAAATGAAAATCTACGTGTTCTTAACCTGAGAGACAATAACATTAATATTATCACATCCGAAATGCTTAAAGATTTTAGTCTACTGGACTACTTGAGTCTTGGCGACAACAACTTTGTCTGCGACTGCATGCTAAAAGGAACTGGTTGATCTTTCAGCTGCCAATAATATAAAAGCTCAGTGTAGACACAACTTCGTACATGAATTCATTGATAAGAACATGGACGTTCCATATAATGTTATTAATATTACTTTAATGCTAGAACATGCTTCACACTTAAAATTTAAATTGAATCAACTGGCAGATGTTAATATACCCCCAATAATTTGGATGCAGCACTTAAAAAACAGAAAGACGGAGTTTCAAATTTGAAAAAATTTAACAATTTAAGGAGCCGTATCAAAATGCGCTTTGTTTTAGATGCCTACAATAGCATGAAACTGGACAACTCAAATCAGTGTGAATTCACAGACTCACAAAAAACGTTTCTGTTTGACAAACTCAACGGATCAATTTGAAATTCCAATTGTTAGATTATGAAGAGGAACGCTATTGGTGTTTCAATGAAACGGAAAGACTCAGCTTTGTTCAACTAAATTGTCAAAAGCGATCCTATGTGGACGACATCGTCGAACAATTAAGTACGTTAACTGCATATGTAATTGCATGTATGGGGACGCTGTTAGCGGTATCAATTATTGGTGCTATCATCTACTTGAAACGTTGGCACATCCACTACTATTATTCATCCCTTAAGTCCGCAGCACTAATGTCTGTGGCGGCAAAAGAGAATGCTAATAATTTAACGCTCTAGCTGAACAGGATCCCAACATGATATATGATATGTTCATAAGCTATTGCCAAAATGATCGTGACTGGGTCTTAGAGGAACTTGTGCCGAATGTAAAGAGACGGGTGATATCTCCATATGCTTACATGAGCGAGATTTTCAGGTAAATACTAAAAAAATCTTTAACGTATGCATTAATCATACTGTTGCATACTTGGGACTAGTAAATTGAATGGGCTAATTAATTGACAATTTAATTGGCATTGTTTGATGTCAATAGCAATTAATTTTTTTTGGCATTACAATTTTTTAAAAACAATGCCAATGAAATTTTATTTTTAACTGAAAATTATTGTTGATTGTTATTTATAATTGTTTGTTACAATTGCCTACATAAAAATATATTTGAAAATTTGGATAAAAAATCCTATATTTGCGTACTTATTTTTGAAATATTCTGTATTTTATCAAGTATATATTATTAAAAGCCAATCTATCACGATTTATCAGTTACCAAACAGGACTGAATAGAGTATACGCGATAAAACTTGAATAAAATAGCGATGCTTTTAAAGTTGAGACTTAAATTTTTTATTTTTTCCAACACAAAACGCTTTTTAAAAACAATTATGTTTTCGTCAATTACAATTAGTTTTTTCAGGCATTGGTGCCATTTCATTACCATTGGGTTAAACAATGCAAATGAAAAAAAAATTCTATGGCGTTGGAATGGTAATGAAATTTTTTGGTATTGACCATAAGTAATGCCAATTAAATTCCAATGACAATGAAAAATTCCGAGTATGTACTAGTTTTTCCAATTATTCGACCCAGGCGGTTAACCGATTAAGGCACTATTCGCCTAAATGGTTTAAACGGTAATTTGTTTCGGTTATTCGACAAAAGAATTAATATCTTCAGGGCCACTGAAGTTTGCATTCTTCTTTAATTGATCAAACGTGTTTTTAAAAGTATAAAAATCACGTCTTTGGATTTTCTTAAATATAAAAGTTTTTGTCGTTGAAATTTTAAAAATTAAATATTAATTATTACTCTACGTTCGAAATAAATATTTTTACTTTTATATAGTGGAAGATTTTGACTGCATTGTATAGATTTCGGAAAGTTAAAAATATATTTTTTCACCAGGAATGAATAATTTCATTATTTCATTAAATTGTCATAAGCCGTTAATCGCATTGTCTTCGTAGTGGTTCACTTACGCAAAACGTAAACATATATGGAAGTTTGGTTTTGTAAAAACTGGACTGAAATTCTATTGGGAAGTCAATAATTTTATAAACTATGGTTTTCAATTAATTTTTAATAGTAAACCGTGAAATTAAATGAGAAGGAGCCGAATAAAATGTCAGTAATATTAGGTCTCAAACTTCCTGAACAAAAATACTCAAATCGCCTTTTTCAAAGCTGAATATAAAGGACTTCGATTCACTTCATTAACATATTTTTTCTTTTATTTTCTTGATTTCAAATTTTGTACAGATTTTATATCAGGTTTAATATTGATTTTATGTAGAGGCTAAAGGATCGCTTTCGCTCGATATTTAAAGAATTTTATAATATTTTATATATCGTTTCTTTTTTCTAATCTTTGCTTGCCATTTTCTTAGCCAGAGTTAAGAAAATTGACAAGGAAAAAATCCATATAAAAAATTTAACCGGTTAATCGATCTATTTTAACCGATTATTCGGGTCGAATAATTCTTTGAGCTTTTAATTATTTGATTCGACGTTAACCGAAATAGTGGCGATTAATCGTGGAAAAGGTTAATCGTTTAACCGAATTGGAAACACCAGTATCAGTGCTGCCGCTAGAGAAAAATTAAGTGAAGTAGGTTTTGGAAAAAAGTGGAGTAGATTGAATAAAATTGAAGTACTATACATTTTGAGTCGACTTGTATCTCTGTCCGTACTTTATTAACTCACAACAATTTGACAGTTCACGCAATGACACTTTTACAAAGCAAAAATAAAGGGTTGCCATTCCAGCGATGAAAAATAGCGTTTGCATATGTTCAGTGATTAAAACCACTATTTTCATCGTAATTAAGGGAATAGGAAAAACAATTAGGTAATATAGGGAAAAAATTTTAAAATTTGAAGCAGAACAAAAAGTGAAGCAGATTTTTGGAAGAAGGAGTGACGAAGTAAATTTTGTGAAAATGAAGCAAAATACTTCGATTGAAGTAGTAGCGGCAGCACTGACCAGTATGTACTGATAGGACTTTTATTGCATTTTTACATTCCCGATTTCAGGCCAATAAAGGATATACATATTTTTTTTTACAGATTGGTGTTACTATTCTTGATAACATTGTATCTTGTATGGAACGATCTCGAGCTCTAATGCTTATTATTTCTTCAAACTTTTTACTCAGTCATTGGTGTCAGTTCGAAATGCATTTGGCGCAGCACAGGTTTGTACTCTGATTTATTATCGAATTAGAATGATATCAATTTAAACTCGAACCCATGAAGAACCATATTTAGAAAAGATAACTTCATTGAATTTATAATGGAACTTTCTTGTAAACGTTATACACGGTTAATTTTAAACTTTAAATTACTTTATCTCAGAAATTTAGTTAACTTCGTCATTAAATACACTTAAGGAAATACTCTAACCAAGGATTTTTGAAAACAGTTTTTCAACAGCAAAAATAACAATTTTTTTTTGTTATTTAAACGGTAATGACCTTTGTTGCATTTGTTTTAACTGTCATTTTCAGTAGATTTTACTTTTTTGAGTGTATTTATTTAAGCAAAATATTCAAAGTTTATAAATTCAGAGTTGTGTTTTATAAGTTGGTTTTATTATGCTAAACCCTATCACATTTAAATAGAAATTTAATAAATGTTTTCCGGAAACAATTATTCGAATATATTAAGGGTTTTCACAAGGTGTACTAGGAGATGGCAAACAGTGTTTCCAACTTTTTGCTTAAAAAGCAAAAAAAAAAAAAATTGTTTTATTTGTTTACAAAGTTAAATAAATTAACTCAAGTTGGACCATAAAACATTTTTATAATTGGATTTCGTGTTAATATAAAGTAACCACATTTACATTTCATCAATTTCGGTGTGTTTAGTCCAGTATTTGTCAGACTACATATAAAAAAAGGATTTTGTATCAATTTAACAGATAAGACCATTTAAAATGTAGCTAAAAAGTGACATTTGATTGTAATTTCCTGAATTGGAGTTTCGATAGTTTTTACTAGTGCGATTCAGTAATGTTTAACAATCCGACAATCGCTAAATATATCGACAACTTTGTTGTTTTGATAACAACAACAGCTGACTTTAACAATAGCGAATATCGCTTAAAAATGTTAATGAAAAAAAAAATCGTTAATCGTTTGTTGTATTATCACTTGGTGAATGGCGCCACTATATTTATGCTTTTTAAAATGTTCTTATAAATGCCAAATGGAGGGTCCTGGGCCCTACCATCGGCCATTTTAGGATGGGGGCTCTATCTCTCTTAGTTTTCGAGATATAGGCAATTTATAGTAAAAAGGCCCTGTTGGCAACGGTTTTTTTTTGTATGTAGAAAAAAGTTTTTTATTGGCAAAACTATGAAAAAAATTAACTTTTTTTTATAGTTTGCTGAAAAACAAAACAACTACCCGAAATAACTGTTACTTCAATTCAGTATATTATGTTAGTTACTTTTTTTAATGCCTGTGTCAGAAATAGTAATTTTACATTTATAAATATAAAAACAACTAGAGTTAAAAAATTACTATTGACGTAGACCACTCGAACGACCCACATGTAGTTACTGTAAAAATATTCTGAGTGTAAGTTTTGAAAAATGTTAGCGGTATTCATTCTACAACCCTTGTAGATATTGTTTATGGTGTACGTTTTATAAATTTATCAGAACTTACCAGAACCAGCAACAAAATGTATTGCACTAGAATTTACTACGCTGTGGCGAAATACCACACAAAAAACTGTAGTAAATTTAATTTAAATTTATCAGCAAAAAAAATATTTATTTTGTGTTGACTATTGAAAAACTTAAAAATGAATAAAAGTATCGAAAAACCCAGCTTAAAACGAAAGCATTTTGCACTAAAAAATTTATAATTTAGTCTTTTTCTGTAAATTTTGGCATTTTTCTTAAATTAAAATAATTTTTGATACATATGTGGCGAACATCAAAAATCAGCTGATTTATAAATTTACCATACATTAAAAAAAAAAACTCGCTGTTTGTGGTGAAAAAATCGTAGTAAATATAACACCATGAATGAAAACCGCTATTGAATTTAGTTTGTACTGTACTAAATGCCCGTCCATAAATATTTTCACTTTTTATAATAATAAAAAAAATTTAAACTTCGCAGGATATTCGATGTTAACAAAGAACGCTTGATCTTGGTTTTCTTGGAGGATATTCCAAGGAGCAAGCGACCCAAAAACCTTCAGTATTTAATGGACGTAAAAACGTATATAAAGTGGCCTGGTGTAAACTGCACAAAAGAAATTCGACCAGAAGATCGTAAGTTATTTTGGAAGCGTTTAAAACGTTCAATAATAAATATAAGACTAAATCATACAGAATCTAGAGCTTAACTTTAATCTAATATAAATTATAAAAAATAAGTAACTGATAAAGTCCAATTTACAATTCAAGTGTTTTAGTCAGTGGAGTGTAGTTTATTCCTTTAATTAACTTAGCACTTGTTTTATTTTCATACAAGAGTATATAAAAATGTTATCTTTATTTTGGTATAGTGCTTCTCTCGATTGGCACACTCTTTCGTCGAAAATCGGAATTTAAGTTTAATATCAAAAACTGCCATTAATCACACTTGTGTAATAACTATGTAACCTCTATTTATTAGACCACACAAGTAGACGCATAAGTTTCAAAAATAAATTTCGCTAGCGCATTCTCAGTAGATTGAGAGTAAAAAATATATCTCTGCAAAAATTAGCCCTCTCTAAAGTGTTGATTTAGATCTGCTTAAGCTTTTTTGTGATATTATTCAACACTCAGTAAACTCAGCATACACGTTCATTACCAAATAAGTGTTTATATAATGAAACTAAAAATTTTAACAATATATAATTCGGCGTCAACACTAAACCATTTATGCTTGTTATTCAAAAAATGCCAAATTTCAAACGATTCTATTTGTAACTTCAAAAATTGAAATAACAATTCAAAAAAGTCATTTATAGTTTAAAAATAGCAATTGTAATTCAAAAACTTCCATTTCAAATAAAAAAAAAATTTTAAATTAAAAAAAAAAAAAAACAAATATAATGGGCAAGTCACACGCTATGCAGACATATCTACTATTTCCCATTATTGGTGATACGAATTGTCAAATTGTTTTAAATTATTTTTTTTAAATTACAAAATACTGGGAAATTGTAGATATGGGTGGAAAGCTTGTGAATCAAGCTTAAGGGTAGATTAACACGCTATCCATCTATATCTTTTATTCCCCATTATTGGTGATACAAATAGTCAAATTATTGAAAATTCTCTTTTGAAAATGACAAAAAAAAAACTGTGAAATAGTAGATATGGGTGATTAGGTACCAAATGTAATTCAAAAAATTCCAATATAATTCAGAAAATATTATTTTAATTTAATTATCCGACAATTGACCTAATTAGGCCAAAGGAAATACCTTACAAACAAATTACAAAAAATATCTGTTGACATTCGTTTAATATTATTTTTTGATGAGAGTGACTGACATGTTTGCACATCCGAGCGGAAGAATTTTAGCACGCATACTATTTTTACGTCCAGTCCACTGAAATGCGAAAGTTGCGGAAAAAATATAACTAATATTCATGTAGAGGAATGTGATGTACCTTGAAACGATCCATTTTTTTTTTGGTATATTTTGCACATTTTTACCATAGATCTAGATGTATAAGTTAAATAGATGCAAAGAAAAATGTTGTGGTGTACCTTGAAACACCAAAAGTAAATTTCAGGAAAATTTTGAAGTATAAGTGCAATATTTCTATTCAGAACAAAAAACTATTAAAAATTAAACTTTATTAAAGTCTGATACATTTATTTAGTGAATAGTTTAGTTTTTTTTTAAACATTATCATAAGTGTACCTTGAAACGATTTTCGAGTGTACCTTGAAACAAATATTTTTTAGTTATTTCAATCAGACATTTTTCATTACCATTGAAATTTCATTACCATTAGTTGATACTAATGATAATGAAAAAAATTAAATTGCCATTTAATGATAATGAAATATTTTTCATTAGAAAAGTCATTAATGATATTGATACGACCCTAATGAATAAAAAAATATTTACATATCGCACTTGATCAACAAGAGGGTATTAACTCAAAATTTTAAAATTTTCAGTAGAGTCAAAAACTGTTTATGGCCACATTTTAACAGAATTTAAAAATTCAAACATATCATAATAAGCAAATTCGATTTGAAAATATATATACATTGTTTTTGTTTTAAATTTTACCACTCATTGCAAAAAAAATCAATTTTTTGAGTTAATACCATTTTTTGGAAGTATCAACTCAAAATACAACCAAATATAAATAAAACAGTTTGATTATTTTTAACATAAAAGAAGGCTCAAATCAAATAATACCTTTTTATGCAAATATACAATTCATTTCTATTTGAACTTTTGTATTAACTTGAAATAACACCTTTTGTTGAAATAAAGGTAATCACTACATTATCATGAAAATGGTCTCAAAAGTGGTTTTCGAGATGAAAGAGTAATCGGAATACGTTGAAATTTTTACAATAGATAGATATTGATGTTGTTAGTTGATTTCTTGAAAAAAGTGATATTTTAAAAATTTTGAGTTAATACATTCTTGTTGATCAAGTGCGATATGTATACAGATTTGACGCCACCTAAAATCTAAAAGTCCCCTTGTTGATCAAGTGCGATATCATTTATTTACAAAAAAAAATAATGGGTTGGAAACAGGGTTGGAAAATAAAAACATATATTTTTTGGTGGGCGCTTTGGGATCTTTTTCCAACCTAGCCCGTTTGTATTATCAGGGTGGATTAATATTCCTAAGGAGCAAAAATGTTGTCCGTTTTGCCCTATCTCGCTTAGTTTCTTAGATATCGGTCAATTAAAAAAAATGCCATTTTATAAAATTTCTCGAAAACTAAGAGCGATATCCGTTTTGAACCAATGTTTCCATTCTATTATTAATTAAGACACCCTGTGATTGTTTTGTCCTTAGTGTTCAAATTATACTCGTTCCATTCCATTTCGTTCTATTTTAATTGGTTACAAACCAGACTGATTAGTATCTATATTAATTCATAAATAAAATAAGCATAAGGTTGAGCGAAGGCTTTCCATCCCTTAAATGAGTCATTTTTCACAACAGCAATGAAATTTAAAACCATTTTCATTAATCAATGAAATTAAATTAAATCATCAAACCATTATCATTATTTAAAAAAAATTACCATTTGCTATCAATGTAATGGTAATGAAATCGTCATTTCATTAGTCCACCTCATTCAGTAGTATGATTTAAATGCTGGTTCACTGTAATAATTAATCGTTTTTACCAAGTAAGCGGTACGAGTAAGAAAGTTCCATGGAGTAAGAAAGTTCCATGTAAGTCTAAAAAAACCAGAGAAATTGTTTTTATAGGATTTTCTATATATATAAAAAGGACCTAATTCTAGTAAATTAATAGGACTAAAATTCTTATTTATTTATTCCCTTTTAAATGAACCGGATATATATTATATACTGAAAAGTAGGAGTTTAGTCCCGGTACCTTAACTTTAGTCTTATAAATTGAAAGTTTCATTGATTTTTTGAGAGTGAATGTTTCTTAGCATACCCTTTTACTGTCATTTTTAATGTAAATGTACAAAAATATAAAATAATGGTGATGGGTGTAAAAGACTCGAACTGACCTTATAATGGGTCAGTTCGAGTTATTGGTTTATTACTGACCTTTTGTCTATTTATGCTCAACTATAGTATAGTTAAATTGAATAAAAACTGATAACCGTGGTCTAAAAAAAGCATATTTCCACTATAAATATTAACGTTTCAAGGTACACTGTTTCAAAGTACACCCAAAAATGTAGATTGAAACAGAATTTCAAAAATGTGAAAATTTGCGATTATTTTCAAATTTCTTCAACACTTTAATGCAGACGATTTAAGTATATCTCACTTTATACTGAAGTTTACATGCTTTTTTTTTGCTGAGATATAGCTGTTAATATGTCAATATTTTCCCCTACATATGCTTTGTTTTTTGTGCTGACTTGTAGCGATCCGATAAATTAGACAGTTTAAAATTTTTATTTAAAAAACATCCAAATTGGAAAGAATTAAAAAATATTTTTTGAAAAGCTTAAAATGAGTTATCGACAAATTGTATAAAACAATATAATAAAACGGTTCATAAATTAAAATCTCGAAGCCTTTTTTGTTTTTTATTTTCTATTTATTTGTTTTTACAATTTTCAAAGAATTTTTACGACAATAGATACGATGAGCGAAAGAACACAGCCCACCGAGGTAATTGTAATATTATTCACTTTCCATTCAAATTTGGTTCATAGTTATTATATGGTGTCAAATTTAGGTGGCGCATGATCAAAGACAGCATTATGTGTATTGTGTAAATTTCCATGGATCCTGTTTGAATTCTATTAAAAATGAATTTTAAACATCAAATACAATCGGGTTTGCGTCAAAGCGTCTTTATTCTTGACTTAAATGATGTTCTCAACGAATTAAATCATCAACCAGACAATTCCAAACGACAACATGAGTTTCACAGTGCTTCTTTAATGAATGCTGTTTTACAACGCATACAAGATTTTCGTAAAGAATATGATTTAATTAAAAGGCAAATTCGTGATGAATTTAAATTTGATATTTATTCATATTGGTTAGAGGATGAAGGTGATAATTAAAAATCAATTTAGCTGATACAGCCAGGATTAAAGGCATATCGGCAACAAGTACCACTAATAAAGTACGGAGAAATGAATTAAAAAAAGATAAATTTGCAAAAAATTCGACCGAAATTTTGTCTACGTTTGCAGATGAAAATATGAAGAATGATGAATGTCTGATTCAAATAGTGCTTAGAGAACATAATCGTGCTCTGAAACTAAAATGTTCGTCAAAAACCCAGGTTAGTTAAAGTTTATAATAGATGAGTTCCCGTACAGAACCGAACTTCAAGAACGGGAACGTGTAATATATAAATATGAACTCCTATTTTTCTAATTTTAGTACATAAAGGACGATCCAAATGTGGGAAAATTATATATAATTATAATGGGCCGAATGAGTGAGAATTTTTATATAGATTTATTAAGGTATATTCAAAAATAAATGGAATTGTTGCTCAACTTTTTATCTCAACTTTGTATCTCCTATTTAGACAAAATCAACCACTTCAAGGTATTGTACATTATGTACCAACTGAATGTAAGTATGACATTTTGTTGGGCAATAATGAAATTAAAACTTTTATTATGGAAACGATGAACAAAATCAACTCCTCAATTTGTGAACTAAGACAGGAAGATATAGCGAAACCAATTGGTTTATTTATTAATGATCTTCCCGTAATATCCTCTTGTATTGCAAAAAAATATGGTCGTGAAATCTTTGATCAAGTAATATGGAATATTTATGATATTGATGTGTTGAAGCAACAGTATGAATCTTATTATTACATTCCCTACCAAGAGATAGATGTCGGAATACCTTTAAATGTGGACTTAAAAGAATTGTTTCATGTGGCCGAATCTTTGAGTGTTCAAGGACATTTTCAAAAAAATTATATACCTGGTAGTGTGTCCGATGTGGCTACAATTTTTGCTTATTTGAATAGTTTGTTGAATACCTGTGCTCTACCGGATAATGTATTGCGTGAATCTAATACAGCTGACAATCACATAATGCCGGACTTGTCGAAAACTTTTAGCAACGCTTTTTCAAGTATTATTAAGATTCCTAAATGGGATAGACTTATTGTAGCCGAAAACAACAAGTTGCTGTATAGCATGTTGCAATATACTGATCAACATATGTTTAGAAATATTTATTATCCTGCTTGGAGTACGACCTTGCAAGACAATATGCATTGATTCCATATCAAGGGAACAAGGGTCTTTAGTTACCCCTTGGGCGGTGCTAATTTAGAACTTTTACCATTGCCTAAATACGTGAAATATTATGCTAATGCTGATTGTTGTTTACAAAGAATTTCTGAATTACTAGAAGAATATGAAGATTGTCATGTTGATGAAATTAATCCAGGTTGCAAACTCTACACTTTTAAAAGAACCCATAATGCAATATTCACAAATGAACGTATTTTAGTAATACCTACACGATTATGTTTTCGTGACTTTACACTCTTCCAAAGGGATGAATTTTTGAAGAATTTAAAGACTCCAGATATGTGCAAGGCGCAGAGTAAAGAAGAAAACAATATCGTTATAGATGAAAATGTATTTGTTATGCCCAATTCTTTAAAAGCTCTTAAAACACAAACAGAAATGATAAGTGAGCGATCGACTGGAAGAAGTGATTTGCCTAATGAGCCTTACATTGGAGCATCGAAGTTTTCTGAAGAGTGGGTGGGTTTGCCTCTGGATAGTCATATTTTAAAAGGTTATAATTTGGGAGGTGTTCGTCAAGAAGTCAAAATCAAAAACACAAAATACTATTATGATAATGGCTTCGTAAAACTCTATGAAGAAACATTTTGCTTTCAAGACATGAATAAAGAATTGATTTTAGGTATGAACAACAGTACTCTTTTCTTCAATAGAGAACCTTTTCGGAATGAAGGTCTTTGCAACAATATTCGTTTAATAACAAAAAATAATATAAGTCTACGAATTTTGAATGACCCTAAAGAATGTTCCAAGATTGTTATGAACTATCCTAATGGATTGACAATATATCAACATGATATGGACTTGCGAACAAATTTGGTATAGTAAACAATCTTGCGAAAACGAACAACGCAGAATTTTTACACCTTACGGAGCCATTATAGTAGAATTTAAGACAGAAGATATGATTTTAATAATGCGTTATAATGGTGAAGTCTATAGACTATATCAACATGATCTAACCGGTAATGAGAAAGAGGAGAAACTTTCAGAAAATCTGGAAAAAAGTTCAGGAATTGTTGATGGCCAAGCTCAGTGTGACTATTTGAAGAACAAGGAAGGATATGTTAATAGAATGAACAAAAATGGGAAAGAAAAATATGAAATCGGTTTTAAACTAGATTTGAATCAAGGAGGATCGAAAAAGTTTTCAATAGCTGCTTTCGAAAATATACAAATGCCATCATCGCCTACCTCAATAACAGAACATTTAAAAAACTTCTATTAGCGATGAGTTACGCTTTTTGAATCATATATCTTCTGTATATCATTTAAGCTATTTGCATCTTAATATTACTACCTCCCAAGGCAAACGAATCATTATAACATCCAAAGGAAAGGTGAGTAAAAATGAACCCTGGAAATTTTTGTGAAAAAAAATATGGTAATTACTTGTGAAAAAGAGATAATAAGGGTTAAAAAGGTGAAACATTATAATCATGGATGGTAACTGATTCGATGCGGGTATCGGTAAGGGTAACGCTATTTTCTTTATTTCGGTAACGATATTTCAGTTATTTCAATAACGGTTTTTAGCGATAATGGTATTTCGATATCGGTATTTTAGCGGTAACGGTATTTTAGTTATTTCGGTAACAATATTTTAAGGATAACGGGGTTTCAGTTATTTCGGTAACGTTATAAAACGGATAGGTAAAGTTAACAATGCGACTTAAATTAATAAAAAAATAAAGATATTGCTGTTTTAAATTAGCTATTGCATTTTTAGATTATTTCGGTAGCGAACTCAAAAAAAATTTTCAGTAGAATCCACTGAAAATGACAGTTAAAACAACTAAAAAATGTAATTGTTTTTAACTGTTGAAAAACAACTAACAAAAAATTTTGAACAACTGTAAAAATTAGTAAAAACTACTGATTTTCAACAAGTATTTTTTCGGGATTTTTAAAATTTTTTTTTTAATAAAGAAAAATCTTTTTTTTCTTTCAACTACAATAAAAATTTGTATTTCCTACTTAAAATGCAAAGTCAAAATTTCACACGGTACTCCAGTTATGATGTTTTAATGCATTGGAGATATAATAAAATTTTCTAATTATTATTTGCAAACTCTGAACATATCAATAAAAACAAATATAAACTAAATGAAAATTTTTCAAAACTCGATATAATCTTCTATTTTTAAATAACTAACAACAATTAACTGGCTACTGCAAAATGACTGTTTTGGTAGTTGTTTACAAAAATACTTAAACAACTGATTCAAACAACTTTAAAATACAACTGAAGAAAACTACTGTTCTTCAGTTGTTTTTTTTTTTCAAATAACTGTCAAAATAGCTGTTTTGTCTTATTTGGAAGAAAAACAACTGTAATTACAGTTAAGACAACTACTACTGATTTACTACAGAAACAACTGTCATGTAGTAACTGTAAAATTGTTTTGAGTGCGATATTTTAAGGGTAACGCTATTCCAATTATTTCGAAAACAGTATTTTAGCGATAACGGTATTTAAGTTATTTTGGTTTTAGATTTTTAATGATATCGGTATTTCAGTTATATTGATAACGGTATTTGCGGATAACGGTCTTTTAATTATTTCGGTAACGGTATTTTAGAGATAAAGATATTCAGTTGAAAGGTTTTTAATCGATAGCTGTATTTTAGCGGTATTCATGTATCAGTTAATTCTGATTACCAGACCTGTGCTTTGGCGATTGCATTTTCCATTTATTTACTTTGACAATTTTTTAATATCATTAATCATTTCCGATATACGAGGGCTTAAATTCTTCATTGGGAAATTTGTAATATTTTTAATATCAGACATGGAGAATAATTACTAAATATGGGTATATAATATATAAAGTTGTTATTCCCCATGTATGGTATAAAAAAAATTACAAATTTCCCAAGGAAGCATTTAAGCCTAACAATGTGATCATAGGTCTCATAGGAATAACAATATAAAAAAAAATGACACAAGTTAATAATTAAAAATGTAATTGACAAGTCACAGGTATGCAGATTACAATTACTTATCGCTGAACCGGCTGTGGTAGTAATAGGAGGTAATAATATGAGTTATAGCCTTAGGGTAGCCGGTTCGATTCCCGGTCACGGCATACACTTCGTAGGAAATTGTTTTTCATATAGAGAGAATTTGAAATATTTCGATCAATTGACACAAACTAATGAACATGTACAGGACGAAACTGCGCTGTCTGGTGTTTTCTCCTGTGTCTGCTAATTTTTTCAACAAAAATGTTTTATCTTCTTCCTGTAAATGAGCCTTAGACAGTTAACTTTTGTTTGTAAGTTTGTGTTAACTATTGGAGTTTACGAATCTATTGAAAAGTGTATGGCACTACACCTTATCAAAAGTTTATCTTCTAGATTTTTGAAGGAAGTCACTGTACTGTTAAGGAATGGCATGATTATTTTGCAAACGAAGCTTATTGTCAGCGCAGTGATGGCGTTAAAATGGTTTGGACTAAAGATAATTTAAAATGCTATCATAAAGATGGTTCAGTCCTAACTACCAAAACCGAAGAGGGCTTTAAAAGTGTAGGCATTGAAGAATTTGGTAATTCTGATATTAAATTTTAAATACTCGGAGTTATAGCAGAACACAAAATCTTTTTTACAGAATCTCAAATTTCAGAAAGTTCCTCACATAAGCTGGATGAAGATGATCAACCTCAACATGATAACCGAAAGCTAGACGATAACCGTTTTTCAAATTGGCTCCTAATGAAATAGGAAAAATTAAGAAACATTTAACACAATTTAATTGTCTAGTAAATTTATAAAGAATTTTAAAATAATTTTTATGAATATGAGGTCACTTAACATATTTATATTTTTACAGTATACAAAGTATCATTATCCAAACTATTTGATGACCGCCGAAGGTACTGAGGAATATACTTCCGCAGATGCACGTTACATTAGTTACACATGCGGCAGTTGGTTAATGCAACATCCTCATTATGCTGATGTTTATATAAAACGGGTAAAATTGTATGCCTCAAATCCTTTAGTATTCATGGAAATATTAGGTATTGATAACATACGTATTAATACCCACACTGAGGAACTTACTAAAGATAAAGAATATCATGTTAGTCATGATAAATCTGGAGTTAAAGAAGATGAACAGGTAATGAATGCAATAATCAATGTATGGATTGGTGAAAATTTGAAACTAACTACGGAGGTTAATGGATTTAGTATAAACGCTGTTATGGAACACTTTGTTGAAAATTCTAATAACTTTGAACGGTAAGGAAAAAAAAAAGCAAAGAAACGTATCATACAACACAGTTTATTAAATCTAAAAACTTTGGATATAAAACCACAAAATAAAAATAGCCTTTAAAGAAATTCTTATGAAATTGCATTTAATCGGTCACATTAAGAGAACAAAAAACGGAAATAAACTTGCATACGGAGCTTGAAACCTCGTTTTAAACTAAAAATTATATGATGACATTTTTATAAGTTTTATCCCCATTCAGTTATGGTCTGGTAAAAAAAAAAATCTGAACTTTTATCTTTAGGATAAATCGTAGGGAAGTCACGAATATTCGTTTACTATTCGATATATTCAAAATGTTTTTAATATTCGGCTGAATGCCGAACAAGAAAGCAATTTTCGGCAAAATGATTCGGTTAATAGAAAATTGCTTAAAATTATGTATTTTTTATCCAAACAAAATTAGAAAATCAAGTTTTAATTTAAAATTTCAAACTGGACTGTTTTATTTCATAATGTGTTAACGAATTTTTCCTTTAAACTTGAAAATTTTATTGGACTTTATAATGAACTTTTAAAGCCCTGTTTATGTCCTTATAAAGTAAGGGTTGGTTCTTTTAAACTTTTCAATAAAAATCGAGATATTTAATGAATGTATACATAATATTTTTATTATATTTTAAATTTATATGTAATGTCTAAGGAATTAATGTTTTATACCACAATAAAGAAATAATAATAAATTATAATATGACATTCACAAGCACGCGTTTTGCCAAAACGAGTGAAAAAAGTAAAGAATAAATAGCCCAAATACGTGCTTTGGTAAAACACGTGTTTATCATTTAGGTGTGGTTTAAACACCGTATTTTTATGTGAAATTGACTTACATGCACTAAAAATTGAAAATATGCTATTAGGTAAATTGTCTAATACGCTATTCGTGACATCTGTATTAAATAGTGATATCCCTTTACAAAATATATTTTTTCTTTACAGCGATTCCTTGACATTGAGATTGAAATATACTGACAACATTAGTGATGCTTTCCAATATTTGGTCAATGAAATAGCAACCTATAGGCATTGCAATGTACAGAAAACTGAAGAGATACATTTTATGGAGAACGTTATAGATAGATGTACAAAAAGAGGTATATATTTATGTACTCACAAAATGTTTGCTATATCTACATGTCAGTTATTCGTGTGTTAAACGTTAGTACTGCTTTAATGCAAATTGTGGTTATTGTAAGGGAATGTTCCCTAATGTGGCCTGTTCTGTAAAGTTAAGCTTAATTTCTGCTATCTCTATTTAAAAAAGTATACGTGAATGCACACGGTTTTCCTGATTTTATAGTGTAGTTGAAAAAACTCAACGAAGTATAATTTTTAATTTTTATAAAAAAAATTAATAACAAATAAGTTTGAAAGAATTTTAATAATTTTGCAAAATGTAAGAATTTTATTTACACTGGTAATAAAACTAATTGATTCCATAAAAAGCTATTACAAAAATAAAAAAAAAAAATCATAATGTTCGCTAAAGTTGACATTTAATACATTTTTTAAATCTTCTTAACAAGATGTTTCATTTCAACTGTTCTTATAAAAGAAAGTGATCTAAAGCAAAAAAACAAAAAAAAATGCCCAAAGAATATTCCATTTTATTTTATATAGCCCAAAAAGCCTTAATATAAAAAAAGAAAACAAAACCCTTTAGACGGTTATTTGAACAAATAACTAAAACAAAAATAAATTTTGGTAAATTTTTACTTAATATAGTTTTAATTTTCAAAAGGAAATAATCGATTTTAAAAAAATAATTTTGGTTTTAAAAGATAAACTGAATTTCATTTTTCAAATTGGATGTATTTTTAAACCTAAAGCTGCATTTACATTAGCTCGAAATCCGGTTTATACTAGATTTCGAAATCTAGTTCGCGCACAATTTTATATACAACCATATGATCGAAATCTAGTTTAAACTGGATTTCGATGGTAAATGTCAATGCAGCTTAAGTATAATTTAAGCTTTTTTCCAATTTCATAGGTTTTGAGTTGCTCAAAAATTTACCCTTACTTTCGGAATTTAGTAACGAGATCAGCAATTGTATAATTGAAGTAAAACCATTGAAAACTATGTGTGAATTCGTTAACAATGTCTTTGAATGGAATAAAGCAGATATGAACAAATTTCCAAGATTCAAGAAATATCAACCAAAAAAGTCTTCAAGTTTCGAACAAGATTTCCCTAAAGTTTTAAGCGCCAAGTAAGTAAAATCAGTAGTGTTTAATTTTATTAGGCTTAAATTTTTTTATAATTACTATTTTAATTTTATTTTAATTTTATTTTAATTTATAATATATTTACTGCTTCAAAATATTTTAAAGTATATTCCAAAGTTTCTTTGATACGTGGATTATCATACATTAAAACTCGAAGTTTTTTCATTTTTTCCTGCTGGCCATAAGTATTGCAATCGAAACCTTTAGATTTCGACCTATCTAACGCGACGATAGGTAGTTCGCATAGCGAGGTGTAAAAACCAATCAGCTCACAACGTTCAATTTCCTTAAGAACATTTTCTTTAGATGGAATTTCATGTGCTGGATATTTTTCCTTCTCTAAAGTGTCCTTTAAGCAATCATAATACGTTTGTATGAAAGCTTCACGATTCTCTTTTAATACCTTCAACTCTAGGCTAGAATATAAAAACCAATTGATATCATAACCACAACTTCCCCAAAAGCAATTTTGAAAGTCTACCTTAAGGAGAAACGAAATCAATAACATATCTCAAAGTCGCACTTTAAAAATACTTACAAACACTACATCAATTGGTTGTTTTGTATTTTGGTCATATTTATAAAGAAAATTATTAACCCATAAATCGCCATGATTTATAACGTTAAATGTTGTGTTTTTTGGATTGACTACTTCCATGACGAGTTTGTTAAACCTCGGTACGATAGCTCTTACTTTGTCTACTAAGGACTCAAATGATGGCCAATTTTTAATCATGTTAGCCACATATTCTAGTCCACCAAAGGTTATAGATTTAGCAATTACATCCGTGGCACCCTCGGCAAAGTGTGAAGCACGCAACTGTCGAATAACATCGGGAAACTGCATGATTTCAGAAGAAAACTTTTAATAACACAAGAAAACCCCATTGGAAAACAATAATCACCTTTTTCGCATACATCATTGAGGCTGCATGAAATTTTGAAATTTTTTGCATCAAAACTCGTCCATGTTCTACATCTAAACCTTTAATACGATCCGCACAATAGTAGTCCAGAGCATTTAAATTTTCCAAAACATAAAATTCATCCTTTTACGTTCACTTATTAAACATCTGGCATGTAATTTATTTGCAATGTCATAACCATTCTCATTCAAACATGATTCCATTCCTGAAAGTACCGTTGTAAACATTATTTCCTCATTTGAAACCGATTTCCGCTATTTCCGGTATCATAATTTTAATTATAAAAAGCTTTTTCTCATCATTCCCATTCAATTTGTATTGCACATCCACTTGATAGATTTCACTGCAAAAGTTGTCGCCACTTGCGGATGAAAGCTTAAAGTCACATGCTTTGACAATAAGAGTACTCGTATTGTTAACATTGTGAAAATTATCTAGAGCACGTTTAATTAGTGCCTCGTTGAGTATAGGAGATGAGAGATTTGTTGTTGTCATTGTTTAATATAGAACGGATAGGGGGAAAGTGCGGGTTAATGGGAATTTTTTTTACAACAAAGAATTTATGTACGAAATATATACTTCGACTGTAGCAATGCTCGCGGTTAACTAAACTATAACGTTTTAGGCAGACTGGAAATCAACTTAAAAAATATCGAAAGTTAGATTGCACTCACTACTATTTCACAACTACAGTTAAACTTTCGTAAAGTATTTTAAATAGTTTACACTTGAATACGCTTCTACCGGTAAGTGCACCCAACAGCGTGAGAGGGTATTCTTATAAAGCCTCCTAGTCGATGTAAGCAGAGAACAAACAATTCATAGAACAATCAGTCATAAAAAGAAAATTGTTTTTCCACAAAATAAATCACTTTTTGTAAGAAAAGTTTCAATTTTATAACACTTTTTGTCTATGTACAATAAAGTTTTTGAAAAACTCGTAAAACATGAATAATGTAATAAATTGTCGAACGAACGACACAGTTCACAACATGCAGCTCAATCACAGGTCATAGGTTAGGTCGGAGTGGTAGCCGGCTCCGTGAGCACCAGCACACTTAGACTCTGAGGTCCGTTGTGATGCCACGAGACTGACGGATTACCGATCAGACTCCACCGTTGAACCAGTTAGAGCTCCTTACGAAGCTAAGGAGGCGCAGAATACCAGCACCACAGGTCATAACAATAAAGAACAATTGAAACAATTTAAACGAACTGGTTCACTGTCTTGAATTGAACGATAATGACCGAGTCACCAAAATTAACGTTTAATCCCAACTCTACAAAAATTATATAGATTATTTTTCATTAATTTAGTAGGCAATCTAGTTCGTTTGAGCGAGGCTCTTTCTAGTTCAATTGATCTGAATTACCTAGGTCACTCTTCTAATTCAATCGCTCTTTGACAATTTCGTTCAATCGTTCGTTAGATTGTTTATTTTATAATTTTTATGCGAATTATGTACATTCAGACACTTTTTTAACATTAAAAAAATTGTGGCTGGCAACAATAAAAAAAAAACAAAATTAAACTCAAAAGCATCATAAGAAAGAAATATTACTCAAATGACAAATAAGAGCGAAGGACCTGAAAGAGCTGATAATGGCGAACTAGCTCACTAGTTCAATTGAACTAGGTCGTCCACGAACTACACAACTCTATAATTTATGAGCATAGAATAACAAATATAAAATAAATGAAAATTTTTAAAAACTTGACAATCTTCTATTTTTAAATAAGCAATAAAAATTAACTTTTTACTGCTAAATTACTGTTTTGATGGTTGTTTATTAAAACACTAAAATAACTGCTTCAAATAACTGTTACAAGACCACAGTAATTTCCTTCAGTTGTTTTTTTTAAACTGCCATAATAGTTGTTTTGCATTATTTTATAGAAAACCAACTGTAATTGCAGTTAAAAACAACTACTACTAATTACTACACAAACAATTGTAATATAGTAACTGTAAAACTTCTTGGGGTGATTTTATTAACTTTTTTAATAATCGTAATAACCAGGGCGACTTTATGATTTAAAAAGGTTAAAAGTTTCGTTGGTATAAAAGAAAATATGCTGAAATTAAATCCCTAATTCAGATAACTCCCTGGTTTAGATAGACTGCACAAAGTCTAATTTCCGTCTAGAACATGTGTTTGAACACAATAACAAAATACACGCTCAAGACGCAAATTTGACTTTGTGCCATCTAAATAACTCAGGTGCTAAATTTTTCTTAAAACCTATGTATTAAGGTTGGGTTCCAACTATATTTTATAGATTTTTTTAACAACAAGTCTGCAAATTTTTCGTAAATAGCATTTTCGGCAAAGATCAGGATAAATGTCAGTTCTACAAAAAAAATTTAAAACTGCCCTGGATTAAAGTTTAATTCTAATTTTTACTCTACATCATTCTATTCACAGTGTTTATATAAAAATCCCCCATCAACTTCAAAACACTGCAGATATTTCGAAATTTTTGGAACCATTCGGCACTATACATTTCAAAAATCTTCGACGTAAATTTAAAGATCTTCTCGATTTCCACCTCAAACCTCAATTGCAATTAGATCTAAAACGTTTATACAGTAGCAAAAATTGGGAAACACGGAAACTGGAACATAAGCGACGAATATTTGGCGAACAGAAACGTTTTGGTCTGTATTACGCAATGATTAAATATAAAATATATCCAAATTATTGGAAATTTATTCAAAATTATTATGGTCATGTGAGTTATATTGACTTTTTGATTTCATGCAATATAAATGTGCAAATAAACGAATATAACTAATATAATAAAAACAAATCTGAAACAAAATGACTATATCTTTGTTCTGATAATGTATGAAAAACAATTGATAATTTCTGAAATATAATTAATTATTTGTGAAATAGAATTGAAAATTTCTGATATACAATTAATAATTTCTAAAATACAATTGATTTTTCCTTAAATACAATTGAAAAACTCTGAAATACAATTGGCAATTTCTGACACTCAATTAACAATTTCTGGAAAAACAGATGCTCATTTTTAAAATACAATTGATAATTTTTAAAATACAATCAACGAGCATTTATGATTTTGTTTTTGAAATTTTTTCTTATAAATTTTTAAGTTATTAACACTAGATTTAAGGCAATCGGACATATCGCACTCGATCAACAAGAGGGTATTAACTCAAAATTTTAAAATTTTCAGTAGAGTCAAAAAACTGTTTATGGCCACATCTGAACAGAATTTAAAAATTCAAACATATCATAATAAGCAAATTCCATTTGAAAATATATATACATTGTTTTTGTTTAAAATTTTACCACTCATTGCTAAAAAAAAATCAATTTTTTGAATTAATACCATGTTTTTGAAATTTTATCGATTTTTTTTTGGTATTATTTTATCAACAAAACAGTATCAACTCAAAATACAACCAAATATAAATTAAACAGTTTGATTATTTTTAACATAAATAAAGGCTCAAATCAAAATAATACCTTTTTTATGAAAATATACGATTCATTTCTATTTGAACTTTTGTATTAACTCGAAATAATATCTTTTTGTTGAAATAAAGGTAAGCACTACATTATCATGAAAATGGTCTCAAAAGTGGTTTTCGAGATGAAAGAGTAATCGGAATACGTTGAAATTTTTACAATAGATAGATTTTGATGTTGTTAGTTGATTTCTTGCAAAAAGTGATATTTTAAAAATTTTGAGTTAATACCCTCTTGTTGTTCAAGTGCGATATGTATACCTAGATTTGTGCCCGTAATTTCAATCACCTACCGGTGATTAGATACCTAGTGTATTTTGATCGTGAACACGATAGGTATCTTGTAATTACGGGCATTACTAAAACGGTCATTTCGACCGGTATATAAAACTTTGCATTTATTTGTTAAATATATTAACTTATTTAATATCAAATCAATATATTGCTGTGAAATATGACAATGTATTTTTTTACATAGAAAAAAAAAATTCTTAACCCTTAAATCTTTAAAGGAGAAACATAAAAAAAAATCCCAAGTCTTTTATTAAGTTTTTTAGAACGTTTCCATCGGAAATTCCAAAAATGATTTCGTTGGTTTTTAGCCAAGAGGTTTTGTCAGCGGGTTAGGGGGTATACTTTTTCCCTTATTGACCGTTTCCATTTAAATATCAAAATACTTTTGCCTTTATACGCTTATACGTAGATTCCTTTGTATTGATATTAAATAAATAAAATAAAAAATAAAAAAAATAATAGATCGTACATCGTATCAAGTTTCTAGTTCAATCGGTTTGTTCTGAGCGATGATGTGTCAGTCCTTTTTATATATATAGAAAAATATAAGAAAATAGCGAATATTCATTGGCCGACAAACATGAATTTGTGTATACAAAGCTACAAACAAATTATATAAAACTAATATTCATACATATTTACGTATTACCTAATAATTTGTTTTTAATTTTTTTTATTTTTAAGACTTGTTTCATAAAAACTAAACCGGTAATTTTGACCGCTACCGTAAATCTAGGTATACCACGTCAGGATTTCTGATTTCCAAGAAATTAGTTTATCTATATAATTCTACTCACATTTTAGAATTAATAGCATTTTTTGTTAAAACAATTTTTTAAAAATATTTGACTTTAAAAGTTGAAAACGGCCAAATTGAACGGCTCTGTAAATCTAGTGTTAAGAAGTCAACTAACAAAAAGCAAACTGAGCAATTGTTTCGGTGTAGGGAGCTATTTAACTTTACAACCACATACGACAACGACATTTTTCGGTGTAAATTTTATTAAAAAGAAGAAGTGGAGTTTCATTCAGTGTAATGTAAAAACAGTAAAATTATGCCCAGATTCAGAAAGACGGCAAAGTTTTGTTTTATTATTAAATCTTCGTTTACATAACCGAGCCCTGTGCCTTATGTTGTTAATTTCCTTGTACGTGCATGCCAAATCCGTTATTTGAAAAAAGCAACCTTGCAAAGGCACACGCCAACAGCGCTGACAATATTTTATACTTTTTTTTACAACTGTGCAAGACTCTACCATTTTGACATTTGTCTTGTTTTCAAAAACGTTGCTTTTTCATTTAGTGGTTTTTAGTAAAAATATAATAGGTTTTAAACCGTAATTTACATTAAAAACTTCATAAAATCCAAGCACAGTCCAAATATATTTCGAAGTAATAGGAATAAAAGAAACGCATGTCCTCTGATAATGTAAAAATGCCTGCCTCAACAAAATCGACCACAGCAGCTGTCAATGCGTCTGAACAAAATGCAACAACTTCAGCAGCAGCAATAAAGCGTGTGCCCTCCATATCCAATGGAACAGCCAAGTTAGCATCGCTTACTCCTGCCAGAGATTTAACATTAGGAGGAAAAGGCGGGGCAGGAGCGGTAAATAAAAAAGTGTTCTTACCCAACTTAAATGCAGTGAGAAATAAAAATACGTAAGTGAATGGTGAAATGAATCAATGATGACATAAATAAGTAATGAGATATTTTGTTTATCAAATAGTAATGTTAAAACGTCGAAAGATACTACTTTGACACGTGGAAAAGGCAGAGGACGAGGTGCTGACCGTGGTGGCCTGGCAGGGGTTTCTCTAGAGGAGGTAGGGGTGGGTCTGCTTTAATACAAACTACTGGTGTCTTTTCTGAAGGTGCTGGCGCCGTCAATGCAAGACAGGCTTCCAGATCATCAGGGTATTCTAGAGATGTCGATGATTCACCTTCGGTCATGAGAAAACCCATACTATTCAAAAACGAAAAGAAGTTAGACTTAAAAGCCGAATTAGCCAAGGACAAAGATATTTGAAATTCCTAGATGATGGCAATGAGGAAGATGATATTGAACAAAAGACTGACTTGGATAGGGTTCCTGTACAGTTAAATGAAGGTAAGTCTATTGCTTTTTTTTATTCAGAGTGAAAAGGTGCGCTGAAATTATATAGGTTGGAATCCCTGTGATTCCTAGGTAATTTTTATATACTCTAATATAAAACTACCAGAATGACAGACGTCCATCAATCACTCCTTAACCAAAACCAATATTAAATATTAAACCAAATTAACAAGAAATTTAAATCACCCTTTCCCCCTGTGTATAAAATCTTCTTTATCCCGGTTTATGACGCGGCGTCGAATACTAAAAGCCAAATGGAAATACCTTAAAACTGAAATTAAACAGGAATCTCTAAACTCTCAGCCATCTTTGATAGACTCTACTGAAGGTAATTTTAAAACAAGAATTTTGCGATTTGAATTTTGTTCAAAAGCTTAGATTCCAAAAAAAATTTAAACTCCTATTTTTTTTACACAAATCGTAGATGCTGTTGCTATAGCATCACAAATACAAGCAATGTACGTTGCAGAGCAACAAAATAAACCGTTACCTCGTTATCCTCAAACATTAACGGAACTGCTAAATAATTCCCACTCACAGATATTCTTAATGCAAGTACGTTTCATAATTATACATTTTTACGTTGCAAAAATTCGATGTTAATAGAAACTTCTCAATTAGCTGCCAGATACTTTACCATGCGTGGATGAAGACCCAGATCCTCCAGAAAGTGCTAAAACATCAACGGAAGAATCTAAATCAATGAATGTCCCTGATCAAAAGAAAAAAACTTTAAAATCGCATATTTTAAAGAATATGGAAGAAGGTCAAGTGGGACGCTTAATACGTTACAAATCTGGAAAAACTAAACTAGTTTTAGGAGAAACCTATTTTGATTTGGATATGGGCATGGAGACGGGATTTTTACAGGTTTGCATATTGCATAGCTAGATTTAAAGAATTGTTTGTAATGTGTTTGTTGCCTTAGGATTTAATGTCAATTAGTTGTAATCGAGAGGAACGCAGTGGAAATATGATTAATTTAGGACCTATACAAGCCAAAATAACAGCTGCACCAGATTGGGAGCACTTACTTAAGCAGCGTCTAAATGAGGGTCAACAGCTATAGCACACATTTGTTAAATATTATAATATGTATATTCCGCTTTAATTTGTTTTCTCTTTTGTTCGGGCATTTAGCTGGATTGGATTTATTTTTAATTTTTTTTTTTATATCATTACTTTTTACATCTACTACAGAAAAAATATAAAATTGCAACAAGTTTGCCCATCATTTAATTTTGCGCTTCTAGACGGACTTCAGCTCCTCCTGATGCGTTGCCTGCAGTGTTAGTACGTCCTCGATAAATGTTACCATGTAAATCTATAGAGAAATTATGATCTACAGGATTAGCCAAGGCGTGTTCTAAAGCCGCATCAAGTCTCTCACGTGTTATAAAGGATTTAGATAGTTCCTGTAAAATTTAATAAAAAGAAAAAAAGAAATAATTCAAAAATAGTAAAGTTCTAATCTTACGAAAAATACCTTTTCTTTTTTAACTAAAGCTTCTATTTGTTCCATTCTTTCCTCCTCTCTTTCTTGCGATAGTCTCAATCTTTCTCTGATGTATTCGACCTTTTCTTTCTTTTCGCTGGCTAAACGCTTTTCCCTATTAGCAGCAATTTCTTGATTCCATTTTTCATTATTTTGTAAACAGCGTTGGAATTCTGCCTCTTCTTGTTCGGTAGTTAATACGAAATGGCCAGCCGTAGAGGTTTCAGCAATACGTTGATTTTCTTCCCTCAAATACAGACGCACGGAACGCAGTTGTGTTCTGCAAAAAATGTTAATGAAAATTACATTGTAATTTGGAATATGTCTCAATTACTTGTAGTTATTGTGCAAACGCAACAGTTCTGCCTTTTCTTCCGGTGTTTGCTGTTTTCGTTCGGGTACACGGAACAGTTTACTTTTAGCAGTTGGTAGCCAACGGGGCTTGCGTCTCCATCTAATGAACTCTAAAGCAAATATGGAGTTTCCACTTTTGCTTTCTGTCAACGTTAAACGTTGCAATATGCCAGTTGGAGCACGTAACATATTTTCTTAGATAATTATGTATTATTATGATTTTTTTGTTAATTTTATAAAATTGTTCAAAAAACTGCACGTTTGATGAAAATTGTTACGCGATTCCACAACATAAAATGACAAACAGCTGAGCAAGATATATCTTGCAGCTGAGTTGTTGTAACAGTGTTGCCGACTATGTTTCTTTTCGCCAGCAGGGGTTTACCGTGTAACTCGATTCGAAAAAAAAAAATATTCGGAAATCTTGCACCTTTCGTAAAAAGAAAATCTTAGCACAAATCTTATTTTTTAAATGTACACTGCGTTGCATAACTATAATTACAATTTTTTTTTTTAATATTACAAACATTTTTTTTAATACTACAAAATTTTTTAACTGCTGTTAAGAGCTCTTATTGTGTAAAATTTAAGAGATTACTTAATCGATTTAAGAAAAGAAATCACTCAAATGACAAAAAAAGAACGAAGATCTGAAGATTGCGAACTATCTCACTAGTTCAAAGTGAAGACTAGATCAATTGAACTAGGAAATTCACGAACTACACAGCTCTATTTATAATGCAATTTTAATCAATTTGCAATAAAATGCCGCTTGTTAATTCCTATGTGATTTTTAAAAAGCGGTTGAAGTTTTCGGGAAATTTGTAGAAAAAATAAACCGTTAACAAATTTTGCAAATAATCCGAGTGCTTACGGTAAAAATTAAACGGCGGCCGAAAAGAAGCTTTCTGATCGGGACCGGCGTTCAATAATCAACTGTTGTACCAGCAACACAATGAAGAGTCTCAATCAGATAATCGATTAATGTAAGGTAAGTGTGTTAAAATCAACCATAAGTAGGCTCTTAAAGGACTCAGAAATTTACTAGTCAAAACCCAAGGTTATTACCACGCCACAAAACTGCTCGACTTGCATTCGCCAATACTGAAATTATATTACAACCAAAAAGTAATAGTTTTTTAAAAAATTTGTTAATTTTTATACAAATTTTAAATCAAAATCTGAAAGTTTTCGAAAACTGATAGTTTTTGTTTGTAAAATAAATGTATAATACTACATTTTTGTACTTACTACATCAAATGCTTTTAATTTTTAAACAAACGATTTTATGGAAACATCACCAAAATAAATAACATTTTGTCCATTACATTGAAGGAGTTATATCGTACATATTATGGGTGTTCTATAAGACCATCGACGATTATTGTCCACTTTTCGAATTTAAATATATTTTAACAAGTTTGGTAAAAGACAGCAATTTTACTTAGTATAATTCAAAATTTTTGCAAGTAATATTTATAGTTGACAGAAGTGTTGCTCAAACCAAAGAACCTAAAGACCTAAGAAGTTGAGTACCGCAACATCTTTTAAACTTTATATGCCAACTGGTTTTAAGAGGGTTTTTAATGCATTTTTCTTAGTATATATAAACAATATGTTGTGTTAATTATACAGAACTTACGCAGAGAATACATTAAACACCACAAATTAACTTTAAGATTTAATTAAAATTGCATTAAAGGATGAAAATTTATTAATTAAGAAGAGTACCACTGTTGACACATTTTTTCGGAACACTTCAAAGCAGTTCAGGTTTTGAGAAGACAGCGTTGGAAACGGCATGCTTAAACCCTTATTACAAAAATACCTAGAGCATAAACGTCCTGCAAAATTTTGTAACATGTGCACTTTTAATTAAAAATGTTTTCAAGTTGTAATTAGATTTTAAAGTTATTTTGTGCATTTGAATATATTCTCTGCATTATTAACGGAAGCTTTTAATTATTTATATTCAAAAATAAGCATTGAAAACAACACTAACAGTTTTACCAGTCCCAGTTTACATATAAAGGTTATGAAACGGTTTTACAGGGCTCTTTAGTCTAAAGCCACATTCACATAGATAGCAAAACATAAGATAGATCTTTATTCTATTCCACTCGTTTTAGCAAAACACATGTTTTGCAATCTAGTCTGAATGCCGTATAAATTCTCTATGAAACCCCCTTCAATTGTTTCTCCTAATTTGATTCTTTTTTTATATTGCGATTGTAATTATGAAAACAAAGCTCTCCGCATGTTTTTTTTTATGAATTTATAAATTAGTTTGTAACACATTTAAATATTGTGATGTTTTCTTCCATTAAAAATATTTATATAAACAAATGTCCATATATATGAAGTATGTATACATACATATGTATATACATAAATATATATAAAACAAAAACTATGTCATAAAGTGTTAAAAATAAAACAATATAAACATTCTCACCATCTTATATGTCTCTTAAAAATAACTATACAAAATAATTCATATATTATATTTCTCTATTGAAACCTTACTGGATATCGGCGATTCTCGTCTAGACAATGGTGTTGTCGGTGCTGACGACGAAACTGAAGATGTACAATAACAACATGATGAACTATTAGAACAAGCCGATGATAGACGTTTACGTTTTTCATGTATGTCTGAATTAGATGATCTACGCCTTTCAGTGGTGGCAAAGGAATCATCCTCTCCGAAATATTGATTTCTATTTCGTTTAGTATCAGTACACGTTTTTGTGGTTGTCGATAGGAAATCATTGACCTTACAATGATAACGATGTGCGTGTTTATTGAGTAGTTTTAAATTTGTTTGATTTTGGTACGACTTTTTTAAAATGCAACTTGTCAATAGGAACGGTATCGCTAGTATTATCAGCAAGCCAAAAATAAGTATAAGCATAACATCCATTAAAATTGAACTCCAAAAGTTTAAATGATGTGAGTGTGGTTTCATATAATCTAAACCATTGGTACGTAAAGTCATATCAATTGCACTTACAGCCTTTTGCATAGGTTTGATACCATCCAAATTTTGCAATAATTGGCTTTTTAATAGTTCAAGTTTGTTTTTATAGTCGGCGAAGTTTTTATACAAGATATGTTTTATAGCATATAATAAATTATCATATGTTATTTCGTTGTAGTTTAACACATAAGCGGCATTCTGGCTTTTAAGTTTTTCACACAGAACACATTGTTCCGGTGTTATAGGTATGGCCAATATAGCTGTTAGATATTTTATGGACTCGGTTATACTCATAAATCCTCCTGATGTTATAAACAATTTAACATTTTCATGAGCTAGAAAGAAATTATTGATTATAAGATCGTTTCCAAACGTTTATTAAAAATAAGGGGATGTGTTTTAAAATAAAAAAATATAAAAAAAAATAATAAATATTTTAATTTTTGTATCTCACACATACATTTCGAATATATTCCGTTTAGAATATATGAATTCAAATTTAGAAAATATCAACTGAAATTGAGAAAGTTTATTTGAAATTCAGAAAACTTCAATTGAATTCCAGAATTTCTATTTAAAATTTAGAAAACATCACATGCAATTCTCATTTTAAATTTTAAATTCAGAAAATATCGATTTAAATTCAGAAAACCTAATTTAAAATTCAGAAAAGATCATTTGAAATTCAGAAAATATAATTTGAAATTCAGAAAATAGTAATAGGAATTCAGAAACACATCAATTGAAATTCAGGAAATATTTCAAGTGATATATTCTGAATTTCAATTGACATTTTCTAAATTATAATTGCTGAGTTTCTGATTTTCAAATGGATTTTCTAAACTTCAATTGATTTTTTATGAATTTCAAATGGAAAATCTGATTTTCTATTAACGGTTTTTGAATTGCAAATGAAAATTAAAATTTCAGTTTATAATTTCTAAATTTCAATTGATATTTTCTAAATTTCAAAAGGAAATTCTGAATTTCAATTCATATTTTCTGAATTACAATTGCAAAAGGTGTAGTATGTATTATGGAAAAATATTAGAAGTTTAGGAAGAACCTGGTTTTTTTTCACTAAACGTGTTTGAAAACGTTTTTGTTTTATAAAATGATGTCATTAATCTAAGATTGTGTAATTTATTTACCCAATATGGATTGCTGTGGCCACCAATTTTGTATCATCATTTGAGAAGTAACATTAAGAGTCATTTGCAAAGGTTCATCTTCGTCATACTTTATAATAAAACGTATTTCAGGCAGCGTTTCAAAAACGTCTAAAAACAATTCCATTTTTTTCTACTGGGAAATCATAAATATTTGCACCAAAACTCATATAAACCACACCATGTTTAGCTCCTTCGATAAATTTTTTTAAATGCTACAAAGTTTTATCAAAAGTTTTCATTGACTTTCAAATTGCCCATAGTTAATAAAATAATATATAAGTGGACATATGTATTACAGATTTGACGCCACCTAAAATCTAAAAGGCCCTAACAAAAAATTTTAAATTGTACTTTTTAATTGATTGTGATGTAGTAAACCAAAATATATCTACCCACAAAATTCTACAAGTTTACGTCCAAAAATACAAAAAAAAAATTAAATTCAAAAGGCCGTAACTGCAATTTCAATATATTCACAAACCAAAAAGTCGTGTTAAATTAAATTTTATTTTCTCGCAATAAATTAATTTAATACATTTTTCTGGAGTTTTTAAATAGTTGAAATTCTAAAGAAAAGCAGTATTTTTTATTTTAAACTTTTGTTTTATTTTTTGCATAAATTTTCGTATTGTAGTTACGGCTTTTTGGTTTCAGAAAAATCGAGTACACAAGACCGTAATTAACATTTCCTTAAAACTATTTTTTTCCATAAATTTTGAATACTAAGCTTTAAGTAGTTTTTTAATTACAATGTTTTTTGGTCTCTCCTGTAAAAAACTAAAAAGTGTAGATACTGCCTTTTAGATTTTAGGTGAGGATATGTTAAAATTAAAAAAATACTTTAATTGTAAAACTCAAAACTTACATTTGGCAGTTTTAGATTGTTCTCAGTTTTTAAATGTATTCCTGCAATACTTAGCATATTTGGTAAAAATGCTCTCGGATATTGTAGCACTGGATGGGTATTTATTAGGGTCAAAGATAGATTTTCAGTTAATTCCTTGTGGTGGGGTAATTGTTTACACCATGCGGCTAGTTGGCACAAATGTTCAAAGTGTTTAGTGTAGACAGCCTGTTGAGAGATCATATGGAAAAAGGAATAGGTGAGTTTTTCAAACATGACCATTAAAGTATTAACACAGCGCTGCCAAATAGTCATATCTTTTGAGTATGGTAGAAAATTGCTTGGATCCAAGGCGGCATTTTGCGGATTACCAAAACGTTGATTTAACCAAGTATTAGAACCACTCGGGCTTAAGACGACCGTTGGAATTTGATAATAAAAAGCTAACCTAAAAAAAATACAAGAACAAGATAAACACCGAATTTAGTGCAAATGCATAAGATAACCCACCCCAAAAGCGCGTCACTTAGAAACAAATCGACTATTAATAAGTCGAACTTTTGTGGTGTCTGAAGTAACTCCCGTACATTGGAACTTTGCAATATACGATCAGTATTACTGGTAGTGGCGTACATTAGTCGAGTGAAATGTTCCATAACTGATTTACCGTGCATTTCTTCAATATCAAAAGAGAGACCCATTTCAAGCCAATTTTCGAGTAATCCATCCACTTTTATTTCCCTAATTCTTTGTCCCGATATTGTTTCTTCATCTTCCTTGTCCATGGCATACGGACTAATTAATGTTATTGTGTGATTGTTTTGTTCAACCAATTGATAAATTATGGGGTAACTAAATAGGTAGTGGGATTTCCAAACACTGGGTAAGACTGCCAATATGTTAGCACCCTGACACTGTGGGGGAGCAGGGGCAATTATCCAAAAAATTAAGCAACACCATTTCAATAAAACTTCATACATCTTAAAAGTTTGTTTGTTCTAAAGTTTTCATTTAAACGATCTAATTGTTAGTCAGGGTTTTCATCACCTCCCTCACAGTTTGTGTTGAAAAATCCTGTTTTTCCTTCCTTAATGTATTCGTCTTTAATCTTTTGTAATTTTGAGAAAACTTTGATTTTTCTACACTTTTTTACATAATGTTTAACTTAAAATTGTGTTAGTTTGGTTTAATATCTTTAACCATTTTTTAATGATTTTTACGAAATATTGCAAAATACCAACTAAAAACAAAACACAGAGAAACAACAACACTACACTAATGTACAAACGCAAAAAAATTAACAAAAGTCATTGACAGCTGTTTCTATAGGGTTGACACAGCACATATTTTGGGATCCGGTTAATTTTTATTATTATTTGTTTCTTAGGAGTATTTTTAATACTTATCAATTGCAATTATAATTTTTTATTTTACAAAATTACATATGAAAGCTCCGATTTAGCAACTTTTGTATAGACTTAATCCTTTATAAATAATGTCCTTTGCATCGCATTAGTATCTGCTCGTTGAAGTCTAAAGCATTCCTAAGATTATACGGCTGCACCTCTCCAACATACTGAAGTTGTTCGACCAGATAATCGGGTGTATCTCCTATTTTCATTTTGCGAATAATGTTTATTGTATTTAGCTCTAATCTTTCATGTATATTTAGCCATTTTAAAGTGTCCCAGATAAGTTTTATTGAGGTAAATCGAATGCATTTTAATATTGCGCACAATACTTTATTTTGTAGTTTTTTAATCTAGTTATTTGCTGATCTGAACAGCATGTATATATCACAGTTGATCCATATTCAAAATGTGGTTTGATAATTGTGTTGTATATGTTTATTACCGTAATAATTGAAACTTTGTATCTTAACCGTTTGAAAAAACCTATTTTTTAACATTTTTATGTTCTTTGAATTTCAATTCTTTGTCTATTAAAAAATCCAGATATTTTATATTATTAACTTTTTCTATTATTACAATGTTTATTTTAAATGTTAGTCTTCATTTTGACTTCCATTAATTTGGTTTTATTTTCGTCCAATTTTAATTTATTAATTTTTAAACCATATATTTATATTATCCATATCACTTTCTAGATTTTCAAAACATTTTTCTTCTGTTGACGCTTCTGTGAAAATCAGAATATCATCTGCATATAAAACAATTTCACATTTGTCTAAAACATTCTTCATATCGTTCATGTATATAATAAAAAGAAAAAAAAGAAGAGCTCCTAAAATTGAACCTTGCGGTACTCCAAAATTATTCTCTATTGCCTTAGATTTGACATTGTTAATTTTCGTAATTTACGTTTATTTAGGTAGGATTGGAACCATTGTAATTCAGTCTCTTGAATTCCGTACTTATATAGTTATTTTTTGTTAGGACATCTCGATCAATTGGTGTAATCTTTCCAATCGTTAGGGAAAACTTCACTTCCCAACGATTTTTATAATGTTAAGATTAATATTGCCCGTTATGTTCCAGTTATCTAATATTATGTTATTTGATATTCTATTGTAATCAGGTTTTTTCTTGATGTTCTTACATATCATTTTTAACTCTTCTAAATATTTTATACGAAATTTAAATTTTGAATGTATCACAGGTATTTTATTTTCATATTGCACATCATCAATGGTCATTCCGATTTCTTTAATAGTGAATTTACATTATACCTGAAATCTGGTTTAAAACGTATTTTGGAGACAATCTGGTTATGAAAAGTAATTTTAAACTGGATTTTCCATACAAATTCATATAATTCAAATTGTAGGGATACAACACTGTGTTTCCCCTATTTTGGGAGAGAAATTTGCAAAATGTAGCATCACCTTGTGGGAAAAAATGTAAACAAATAAAAAATTTTATTTACTTTGGGAAAACTAAATAAAAGGGAGTGTTGAACCCAATAAAATGTTATTTTTAAATTCAATTCATCATCCAGTTGCTTATTTTTGTTTCCGACAATTTCATTTGATATGGTGACCAGAAGAACAAAAACAAATATCGTCCTTCCAAAAGTCATCCTCCATAAATAACACCTTTTTCAGCAAAATTAACATTTGATTAGACTAGAGTGGCACTATGCACCGCGACCAGAAGTTGGTATTTTGTGCTGCCAACGAATACCCGCTATAGGTTCAGGCTCCCTACGAAGCCAACTATCCTGTGAGGTAACCCGTCACGGTCCTTAGTTCGCCCTCGTCATAGACAAGAGTTTCCGCGACCTCTCCCCAGAGGGAGATATAAACAGCCTCGCCTGTCGCTGCCCAGGCGATCTGGCCCAATAGGCCCCAAACTCCGACTCCCTCCATCTTCTGAGCCTCTCTCTGACATACCCATTGGGTACGCCACAGAAGGGTTCAGGGCCAATGAATTGTCGACGAGCTCCGCAGTTGGCCAAACATTGTTTCTTTCATAATTGCTGCAAATTTTGTCTTCCGCTAGTGAATTAATAACTTTTTAGAAACATTTTCAGTTTGAGGTTATTTTATTTATTTTGTTTACAATAAAACAAGACTAAAAAAAAAAATTAACTAGAAGTGTAATTGAAGTTGAATAGTTTTTTTATAAATATTTTTTTTGAATAATTTTTGAATAAAAAAAAGTAGGCTCTTTTGCATGTACCACTTTAATACAAAAATTCGTACCTCGGCGAATTTATGCATTTTATACAAAGTGTATGTCAAAATATTTTCGATTTAGTTTTAACCTTTATTGTGACATACTCAAAAAGTTAAAACTAAAAGTGAAAAAATTTTGCTATACATTTTGTATGAAACGCTTAATTTCGCCAGTAGCATTGTGAATTTTAGCATTTCATACAAAATTTTTTGGCCTTTAGTTTTAAATTTAATGTGAATTTGTTTTCCCGCATTTGCAGATGAAAATTAAAATCGCTAGATTTTAAGAAAAACTCTAAATTGGCATCAGTTATCACCAATCTTAAATAAATTGTTATATATTTGCAGCTCTTCTAAGCATATGTTTTATTTTCCTCAAACGCGTAAGCCGTGCAATCGAAAAATAGCTGTAAAGCCGGAAAGTCTAACATTGGTAAGTTTTA
>JAEKOY010000926.1:0-16415 GCA_021234595.1 Delia radicum | reverse complement strand
AAAACTCATACATATTATTTTTCTAAATTGAAGTTGTCGTCACCGTGAATCGAACCCGGGACCATCTGTGTAACAGTCCAACACGCTAACCATTACACCACAACGCCCACAATTAAGATCTCAAAATAAACAAAATTTTTAATTAAAAGCTCAACTTGAACTAAAAATTAGTTTAAAACTTGCATGTCAAACAGGAGACCACATGTAGTTAAACTGCGTACTCAGATTTTCGTTATCACATCATATGTCCTTTTAAGAGGACATTTAAAGACAAATTGTAAACAAATTATTTTATTAAATGATCAGATGAAAGATCATAACCTCTGGTATTCCACAAAATTTTTGGTCGTAATATTTAAGGACGTAAAATTTAAAAAATGTACTTTAAAAAATTTGATTATTCAATATCCTGAATTGCTTTAAATAAGTTCGTTAAAATAAAAAATGAATTAAAAAGTTTGACTACGCATACTTTAATTTCAGCCTTCTAGTTTTATTAGGTTAGCAATGATAAACATTTTAATTAGCCCTGTAAAAACAAAAATCAAAAATAAATAATATATTTCAATTTTATTTGTACATGGAAATTTAAAATTGTTGTTATTTCGAAACTAATAATATAAAGGCTGGAATTTGAGTATGTTTTACAGTATATATTTCTTTTGATGAACCTAATTTGTGGAATACCAGTGATTATGATCTTTCATCCGATACCCATATTGGCATTACTTAAAGCGTTCAAGCATTTAAATAGTTTGTTTAAAAATGTAACTTTAAATGTCCTTTTAAAACGACATGGGATGTGATCTTAAGTACGCAGTACTACATGTGGACTTGGTCTTTAAAATTACATCAAGTTTTTAATTTTCTATTAATGCGTTTAAAAGTTATGATATATTCAAAACATTATATATTTAAATTAAAATAATATTAAAGAACAGTGCGCCCCGGTAGGCTAGTTGGTAGCGTGCTGGCTTATCAGTGCGGGGGTCGCGGGTTCGATTCCCACCAGAGGCACTGGTCTGTTTCGCTACAACGCGCCGAAGGCCATAGTAGCTAGTGCTCGGTTAGGGTAATAGTATATAATTTGTAATTATATCATTATTAATTAATAAAATAAAATAAATAAAAAATATTTCTTACACATCTTTTAAAAACCCCCAACTTTGAGCAACAACTAAACGCGAACTATAACGAATTTTGAAAAAATAAAAAACAAGTAAACTCCAATTAACTACGAGAATATTAATACCAAGTTTAATGAAATTTGAAAGACCATTATCTGAAAGGTGTGTCGAAAGTTTTTAAAACCTCCCTAAGTTTTGTTTTAGAAAATATATTTTGTGAACATTTAAATTATACAATTTTGTAGTAGGATTTTGTACGTAATTGCAATAAATTCTGGAATTAAATCTGTCTATATATAGAGCCTTTATTAACAACGTCTCTTTAATCATTATTTATACAATAATTTCCATTTTTCAATACGAAAAAGCTCTAAATAGCACTTCTATATGAGGAATTTCAAAAATTTTTGACACTTTCGAATTAGTGTTATGTTTGTAACCCGTTATTGGCGCATTAACATCAACTTGGGATACCTCAAACTGTACAATATTACACCATTTTTAAAATACTGTTCTTAAAACTCAATTCCATTAAATGTCACAAAAAAACTGCGAAAGTTTAAAAATCGGAAAGTTTGGATTCACTTGTAAACCACCATATAACTTTTCACCAAGCAACGATATGGAAATTACCGTTTTATTGAATGTACCTCCTAATTTTAGGGATTCGATTTTGTATTGATTTGGATCTGCAAGTTAAAAACTATGAGCAAACTTTTTTCATTTATTTAATTTTTATTAAAAAAATAAGAAAATATAAAATAAAAAGACGCAAACCCCAATGGAAATAACTTGGAAAGTTTAAAAAATCGGAATATTTCGGTTTCACCACCATACAATGTTTTACCAAGCAGTGTTAAAATTATTTTTTTAGTGAATGTGTCTTCCAAGTCTAGTGACTCCAAACAAATAATAATGAAAAAACTCTTGTAAGTTTCAATTCTTTTTTTAATTTTTCTACTTTTTAGAGGAAATCAATTCCTTAGTTGAAGTGACTTTTCAACGTGAAACTTAGTATATCCTGGTTTTTTATTATAGTCTACCTACACATAGAGAAAAATGTTGCTATTTGCCAACTGAAATTCGATTATTACGACTCAAATTCTGTTATTACCAACTTCAGATGGTTGGTAAAACTTCACATTAGTTTCACAACAAAGTTCGGTTAATTCAACTGATTTCAAGTTAAAACACCCAAAATATTCAGAAATCGAATGTAAATATTGTTGTACTAACTGAATTTATAAGTTGTTGCAATTAATATAAACTTTTCAATTCGGTTGGAACTTTATTTTTCTGTGTGTAACCCTGTCCATCGTTCTCTCGATTTGAAAAACCTTAAGAATGAAGGGACATCTAAACTCGATTGCAACAGGTGTCTAAACTTTTTGAAATTACTCATATATATTTTTGAACTTGTATTAGTATTACATATTATTAAAATGACCATGAACTTTATTTATAAAGACTTATTTAAAAAAAAAAATCCCTGTATAAAAAACCCAGAATACAACTCTTCCTAACAACACAAAGTATAACATAATGTCAATAATGTTTAGCAACATACTTGGACAACTAACCCAGCATATCGTATATGTTATAGCCAACCAAAACAATGTTGTCATTTTAATGTCTCATAAATTTGAATACAACCTTGATGGGTTCTTTCTACGGCTACATAAGAAAATATGCCGCACAAGCCATAACATATGGGTCTATCTATATACAATAGACCCCCATATGAAAGGTATTAGCATCCAAAAGTCGTCAAGTTCTAAAATGGAAAAAAAAAAAACAAGATAAACTTTATTCCACCAGCATCAGCTCATTTGGCTGAATTGCCCAACCGTACCAAATCAAAATCGAATATAACAAAAAGAAGCTAAAGCAAAAATTGTCAAATGTCTTCTGTATTCAACATAAATGATATGCTTTGACGCTTATAGTCAAGACAACAGTTTATTTAGCAAAAAATATAAAAAAAAATACAAAATAAAAATGATTTTGAATAAAATACAAAAAGCTAAAAAAAAAAAAGTTGAACATACAAAATTTACATAAAAATACAATAGTGAATAGTAGTGAACCGAAGTAAATGCTTGACATTGCATTGAAGAGGATGATGATAAAATACAACAGAGAAATAGTAAAACAAAATCGTACTGATGATGATGATCATGAAAAAGATCAACGCTGAAGCTTTGAAACTCATTACGCATTCAAGGTCCTTAAAAAGACGCAAAATCGAAACGGAAATCTTTTTTTTTGCTTTGTTTCGTTACAAAATTTCTGAATACAATATGAGAGATGCTGCTGTTGAATTTGTTACTTAATACACTGGAAAAAAACACGAAAATCTTTAGTTAAAAAATACGCGAAAAATAATTATAGGATATCTGTATCCAAAAATATGTATAGAATTTTCTTTAGGCTACTGATCAGAGCAATTTTTTGGCAAAAGATCAGTGATCTCATGGAGTCAGCGACTTGAGACTAAATATGCAAAGTAGAAAGGTCGGAGAGTTAATCTTACAAAAACCGAACTTGTTTCGTAAGGGCACATTTTATTAAAAAAAAAAAGTTTTCAATAAAAAACATATTTTTTTTATTAAATTCAGTTTTTTTTTTTTTAATTTATGTTTAGATAATCATAACTAAACCCACATGTTTTTCTATTTTTTATAAGGTGTTTAGTAATGATGTGTCATTATTTTGCGCGACATCCCCATTTAAAAGTAATGATATTTGTAATGACAATTGTAAGTACTTGCCATTACCAAATATGTAAGCACTTATATGGTTATGCTTTTCAGCACTGGGATATGTTCTCGGGAACATGAGCTAATTCACTTATAAGGAATTTTTTCAAATTTTTGCTTGGCACATGAAGTTAGAAACGTATGTTCTCCATTCTGTTTAGACATTCACAAAGATTGGATTTTCAAGGGAAGGGACAAAAGTATATCCTCATGGTTAGAACCATTCGACTTTGGCTAAAAATCTGAAATTTTAAGTATGTGTTCCCTAGAGAAAGCGTTCATTGACTGTGACCATACTTTTTGGAAGTTTCGTCATAAACATATTAAAAATGTGGAAACAGAGCTCTACTTAATGACCAGCTTTAGCCTCTTTATCTAGAAGTTAATTTTCATAATTTTCGTAAGGGATGCGTAGGGTTTCAAAAGTTCTCCCTCCAGTGTAGACATCCACAAAGATAGGATTTTTAAGTTCTCACGAGGAGTTAAAATGTATCCCCCTTATGTCCTACCGATACCCCCTGGACTAGAATTTTTATATATGCGTTCCCTAGATTAAAAATGGGGACTCAATATGGGAATAGAGCTCCTCTAACAGCCTGCCTTAAACGCCTTTTCTAGAAACCTGAAACTTGAATTGTGTTTCTTGGAGTATGGGCACATTTACTAAGAAGGTTCTTTTTAAAATTTTCGTATTTGATGCGGTAAAAATTAATGATTCCATATGGGAAAAGTCTTGACCTTAACGGCAAACGTACAAACCCTTTTGGCTAGAAATCTTTAATTGTAAATACGCATTCCTTGGGGCATGGGCTAATTTTGGAATAAACAATAAGAATGTAAAAATAATAATATACACTTAATATCCCAGATCTAACCGCTGTAGCTAGGAACTTGAGACAACCTATTATAGTTTCCAAACCCCTTGGACTTAACTTCTCAAAATTTAAAATATCTGTACCCTGAGGTATGAGCTAAGTCACTAAATATATACTTATTTGATTTTAAAATAAACTTGGCATAAATGTCGTTCAAAAGGGATGAAATAATTAATTTTAATATTAACGCATTTCGAAGTCCCTCTTCGCGATTATTTAAAAGTGTCTAAAAATTCAAAAATTTTGAGTCCTACTATTTAGAAAGATTAACATCATTTTGAAGAAGGATGTGAATAATTTATAACTATTTTCTATAATATTGTTTAAATTTAAAATATTTTTTCTGTGAGTGTATAAGACAATGTTAAAGTCAGGTATTGTTGTTCAATCACGCGCATTTACGATTCATGACATTTTGGAATATGTCGCTTTCATAAATAGTTAACCACCGAGCTGGCAACCAGAAAAAACGCCAAGTAGTTACAAAGTTTAGCGACTTTAGCTGCAACTATTGCGGCTGCTGCCGATGTAGCCAACGAACCATATGGCGGTGTCTCTTACAGAAGAGACACTGATAAGACAGCATGGGGTTCGTTTTTGTTTTTTTTTTTTCGGACAGAAAGAGGAAGAGGTAGAATTCATTTGGTTTCTTCTTCTGCTTGATTATCATTATAGTCATGTTTTGTGCTTATTTTTTCCCCATTCTTCTCTTTTATAAAAAAATTTATTTTTTGATTTTTCTTCATTTTTCTAGGCAACGATACCATTACAATCATTTAACCTTGATTGCGGACGTTTAGATAATACAAGTGCTACGACAACAGGTTCAGGTGGCAATGTGACTAAAACGAATGTATCCTACCTGAGAACATTATCGGCCCCGACACCATCACCTTCGCATAGCATTTACCATCAACTACATCATAATCACGATAATAAGATGGCAACAACATGTGGCAGCAACAACAGCAGCAGCAATACAAGTGGTTATAAGCAACAACGTAATAGTTTAGCAGGAGGCATAATTAATGCTACATTGGATCAACATCATCTTCATCAGAATCTGACAAATTTCCAAAGTAATGAAGCCGCAATACAAGCCTTACAAACGGCCAGCTTGGAAACAACTAATGACACTAAGTCAACGATGTCAACTAAAATGACTCCAACAACCATATTGAAAATTGAAGAGACGTCATCATCGTCAGCTGCAGCATCCTCTACATTATCTCCAACACAACATGCTACAATCACTTCGACGACCGCAACAGAACCATCTTCAACAGATTTAGAAACTCTACAGCAAAAACGTTTACGTCAATTGAATATTGAAATGGATAATATACGCAATACATCTATAGATCAAAGCCAACAATTGTCAGCCTTAATGCAACAAAATCACTATTGCACTGGCAGTTCAAATAATCACATCGTCACAGCAAATATTAGTAGCGGCAATATTAGTTGTAGCAATAGCAAACATAAAAATCTTATGACAACCCCATCATCTTTGGCGGCAATACCAAAAAAAGCTTCCACTTCCAATAATGTGACCTGTGTGACAGCAGCAACAAACAAACATGTTACCTCTTGCCCGGCAACATCTGCAACAAATAATTCAGCCAACACAAGTTATCTATTACATGGCAGTGATGCTACCAAAAAAGGTTCAACCTCAACAATCTGGACATCTGAGGAATCGATTTTAAGGAGTGTTGGCGCCGTCGATGAAGACAATAAGTAAGTATCTTCTATTATTACATTTGATTGTTTGTTTGTGTTTGTTTGTGTTTGTCCGTCTGTCTCAGTGTGTTTGTTTGTATCGTTCATTCTTTTCTTTGTATTACAATGTATCATCGTCTATCTTTCTTTGTATTTAATCCATTGAGACATAATTACTTAAAAGTCATAGATTGCGGCAGTAGAAGTGTGTTCATAATAACGCGTTTGTTCTGGCAATTTATGTGTGGCCTGTTTGGGGAGTTGCCAGGAATGTTTTAAAGGCATTTTATTTTATTGGGCTGTATTAGAACATTTGGTTAATAATCTCCTAAAAGATTTTAGTAATACATTATTTTAGGAATTAGATTTTGGCTTAATTTGTCACGAACTGTAGAATATTGTGGAATCTTAAGATCATTTTGAAGTGTATTCCAGATCATTTAAGTTTTGGTAGTAAGATTTGCGAATGCTTTCTAATTAAAAATCTCCAAAATAAATATAAGTAATTTTAGGCTCATAGAAATTTAAGCTTTAATTTTCTCTTAACACTTGGAAAGTTTGCCCCCTCCCCCTCAAAAAACATGTCCGAAAAACGAATTTTTGAACTTCTCAGACCATTTTCACCACTTAAACATTCGAGTGTACACACATGCGAGATTCTAGCTTTGATAGTTTAAGAGATACAACAAACGCTTATATTTTCAGAGATAAAGACTAATTAAAAAAAGTTGGACTTTGTTAACAAACATCGCTAACATATTTCCCTGATGAGCATTTTATGCATATAATGTTTTTTTCTGTTTTCATTTATCACTATCCCAGTGAACATATTCAAACAAAAATATAATGTCTTATTGCATTATCAAATTATTTATATTTTTTTTTAAATGTGTCCACTGTAGTGAATAATGGTAGTGAAAGCGTTAATGACTGTTACTTTTTTTAAAAGCATTTTTAGCTGTTTAAACTCTTCTTATAACCTTATTGCTTTTTAACTTTTGACATTGTTTTCAAAATATTTTTGTAATGCAACTGTTTCGAAAATAAAATCGAAAGTTTCCCACATTCTTAGCTTTAAACCCAAATTTCGTATTTTAGACATTGTAATTGCTGCATAAAGCTAAAGCTCTTTATTACGCTTAGTGAGTAGGAAAATTTGAAACACTTCTTTCAAGAATGTAAACAAATACCCTTTATAGTGCTCTATAGCCGTTTTTCTTAAAATTAACATGAAAACGGTTTTGAAAGAGGAATGGTTTTAATCTTGTAGCAGTTTGAATCAAGCGATAATTTTAAAGCTCTACCGTTTTTATTTTTTAATGAGAAAGCTCTTCGCTTAAGTCAATGGTGATTTTTTGTTATTTGAGTCGGAAGCTTTTCATTAAGCTGTTTGGAAACTTTTCATAATCAAAAATGAAGAACTTCGATCGTTCCGAAAGAAAATTGGGCACACTAAATGCGGTTAAACGCTCCGGAACCCGAAAATATTTCTTACACCGTTTTAAGACAAATGAACGCTTCTTTCGACACTCCAAATACATGATAACTCCAAAGGACATCACACTGAACTGTTATGCCCAGAACATTAAGAATTTCCAATTTCTTGATACCATACTCATATTTACTTATGACATTGACGGCCCAACAACCATATTGGTCAACTTACAACATTGGTTATACGTGCATTAAAATCGACCCTATTTGCTAAACTCCAATCGGAGATTGTCGGAACATGTGAGAATGCAATTCATAATCCGTCTTTTGTCCTTAACCTCTTTAAGTCTTGGCTTACAATTAAAGAATAACTGATTTAACTCGTTTGAAAAGATCCCATATATAACAATACATATCATTAGCACACGATCTTAAAAATAGCTAGAGCAACCACTTTACTTTCAACAAACTCATGTGATGGACTCCAACGCCTCCAAAATCCGAACGTGTTGGCCTACAATCTAAGGCAACTAAGGGGAAATGATGCTTTCTTCCCATAGAGATTAAATAAATTTGAGAATTTGACCAAGAAGGTCATTTAGAAAGATGAAAAACAGAACCCTGTGGATTTTTATTTTAACACCATCTCTTTCAGCATGGATATATAATCTCTAAGTAAACTCAAGAGAAATCATTTACGACATCATATGCATATGCGCTGTGTCATATACAAGCAAGCCCTTTGGAAATACCTGCAGCGAGCACTTTACATTTACCAAACCTGTGAATGGGCAGACTCCAACTTTCCGAAAGGACCGCTAAAAGGTTTCCGTAAAAAGATTTGCTGAAATTTGAAACAAAAGGAGGAGACGCGTCGAAAGGCACATTTTCAAAATCAGAGCTGGAATGCCATCAATTCCCAAGATCCCTATTATCATCTGGAGCTCGGAAGAAGGACATAGTATGGGATACTCGTCTGAGTTAGGTTATTAGATGATTGCTTTGCTGCGAGAATTTTAAGACTTCTTGTTGTTTTCGACCAAGTTTTATACATTTCTCACATGGAAACTCTCTGAAATGAGAAAGTTTTGATTTTCTTTTCCCAAAAATGGAGCTCGGTGACCCTGTTATTGGTGACCCAAAATATGCTAGAGAAACTCTATTTACACTCTTGGAATTAGCTCTGGTTGTTGCTGAGGTTACATTGTGTTTGTTAAAAGACAATGTTGACTTTATCTGCTTACTGGTGAAGCAGTGCTTTAGACATTTTCTTATGGATCTGCTTCTAAGCAGAAGTCCTTTCCAATGATGCTATAAATGGATACTGATGGTGGAACGTGTAAAAATAACAAAAAAAAACTTCTAAAAATTAGTTAAAAATGACCTTACAGAAAAAACTGCTAAATTTATCTGATTTTTTTGCTCAATATTAGTAAAATAAGAACAGCAAAAATAAATCTTTTAACTCGATATGAATTTTAGTTGATTGAAATTTGCATTTTATTCTTTAAAATTAAAAAAAAAATTTACTAAATTTTTGTAGACTCAAAATATCAAACAAAAACTGTAATATTAACAAAATTTTTGCTATATTTACCTCAAATTTAGTACAATGCAAATAACAGTTTATTTTGTAAAAATCAACAGAAATTTTTGCTAAAAAATTGTAGATTGCTGATTTCATAAGGGCAGACTTTTATTCGCATTAAAAAAAAACTAAAAAAAAACTTTAAAAATTTCTTAGTTGTTTTTTCATGGTTTTTTCTCTACTAATATTTAGTAAATGTTTTTGCTGATTTTAGCAGATTATTTTGTTACTTTCAACTAACTAACGGCCTGTTTTAACAAGACGTGTATACTACCACACGAACGTGTGGCACCCGAACGAATACGTAATGAAATGAGTATTTTTAATTCGTTCGTCTGACTTACGTTTGATTACGTAAAGCTTTATGTTTTGTCAAACAGTAAGATTGCCAACATAATGTTTTTCGCAATTTTGTTTACTTTTTTTCATATACAAATAACTCATTTTTCGTTGTAAATGAAATATAAACAAAAACAGCTGATATTTTGTTTAGAAAACAATAAAAGTGGTGATAAAAATATATTTTGTATAAAAAAAAAAAAAAACATTTACAAATAAAAATGATTGGGTCAATTGCCATGGGTTTTGATAGTGATTTTTTATTACAATTTTTTGTTAAAAAGTATTTTTTTTTTAATATTAAATTGTGTTGCCTTTTTTCTTTGACGAATACTTTTTTGTGAACGTCTGTTTTTAACGTTTGTGACGTTCAAATCGCAATGTGGAAACCAAAAAAAGAGACGAAAACGACAACTCTTACGTTTTCACTCAATTCAAAGTGACATTTGCGATACAGAATCCCAAATTGAATTTCTTCACTTATTTACACGATTTTTTTGAGTGACACGTCTTACAAAAACAGGCCGTAAAATATAGCTCAAATACAACTAAATATTCGTAAATTCAACAGATTTATTTTTGCTCTTCTTATATTACTAATATTTAGCAATATCTTCCTAAGCTATGATTATCAAATACTGGCGATCAAACATTTTTACATTTTGATTTAAATTTAAACTCGTAACTTTCTCATACCATAATAGCAGTTATATATTTCGGTATCAAACAGGAGGGATTTCCAAGTAAAGCTTATGAAGTTCAAACGTATTTCTCTCTAGATGTGAGATCGGACAATTTTTTAAATTTTTCATATGGACAAAAATTACCAATCTTTGATGTTCTAGCCATTACATAAATTTACCCATTTTATATTTCAAAAATTTCAAGCTTTTTTAATTGTACAAAAATTCCAAAACTTGTCGCAACTCTTGTCATTAGCACACATTTTAAACGTTACAAAGCATCCGCCTTTTTTAAAACTTAGCGTGTTGACAAATGACAACTTTGTTAATGACTTTGTGATCAATTTTGATCATAAAAAATACGTATCTTTTTAATGGCAATAAGAAGAAATAAACTATTTAATTCATTAAAAACTCCTTGAACTGTCTAGAGTTTTAAGATACCAATTATGAAAGATACTGACATGTTGACACATGATTACAAAAAAATATAAAAAGTGTTAAAAAACTGGAATATTAGCATGCAGCATCAACTACACAGAGAAACAATTATTTGTAATAAAAATTTCGTGATATTAAAAAAAAAAAATTAATATTGGTAATTTTCCAACATCACAATTGGTAAATATATACAACTTTTTTGCTAATATTACAAACTTTTCCTTAAAAATTAACCAACAATTAGAACTAATTTTGTTAGTGCCTTCTTTAAATTGTACTGGCTATTTTGGGGAATCTCATCATCTGGTACTGAGAAGTTTTTAAATAATTTAAAAAACGTTATAAAAATAATTTAATTTAAAAAATGTATTACGTATTTTTCTTAAACTTTAATAACAGGATTTATAGAATTAATGTTTTGCTACTCGAACGGATACGTTTCGCAAAACGGTGTAATGTAACTTTATATAATATGTAATTATAATACAAATATGTTCTCTTTTTTACATAGTAAACGAATGATTTTCTCTTCTAGTTTCCGTTTAATGAGTTAGATAGAGACAAAACAACAACATTATCTTCTACTTTCTTTTAGCTCATATAACATTTCATAAACGAGTTACATTTCGAATCCGCTAGAATAATTTGGGATTTAAGGCTATTTTTATAACTTTTATGATTTTTATTTTAATGAATTTACTTAATTTCTTTTAGCTCTACTTCATCCTCGGCTTGTGAAGAAGCATCTGGTGCTTTAAGTTCGGGTAAATCTGGTATATCATTAGATAGCTCAGGTTTAGAGAATGATAATAATGAAAGTGGTATTGGTACAGCAACGCCACCAAAAGATATGTCTTATTGGAGAGGTATGCCACATCGTAATCATCACAGTCATCATAATCAACAACAAGATAATGAATCTATTAGTAGTTTGGAAGCGTTAAGAAAAATGAAATTTCAGAAAGGTAGTTCGGTTACCTCGTCTGATGATCCTGATCTTTTGGAGGTATTAAGTTTATGTGATGAGACACATGATGATCAGGAGGAGGAAGATAGAGATGGAGATGAAAATAAATCTTGTAAACAACAATTGAATGAAGAAGATATGGATGATTATGATATGGTTGATGAAGAAGATGAAGGTCATGATGAATTTGAAACAGTTACCTTTTGTGATTGTGATTATACCGAAGATGGTGATAATAGTAGTGCTAGTGCTGGTAGTACGGGCAATAGAACTAATAGTTCTTTAAATAATGTTTCTTCAAGTGATACAAGTGGTGTGGTATTACGGCGTAAATATGCCGCCTCCCCCATTATGGTACCCTATGCCACTACCGCCAATGGTTCAACACAAAATTGTAGAACACAGAAAAGTCGCAGCCATTCTTTGGATACATCATCGCTACCAAATTCGTATCATCACACAACTCATCATCCACAATTTCATGCACATCATCATTCACAAGCCCAATTGGCACGTAAACTACAACACTTACGAGATCGTCATAAGGATCGCAATCAATTGTCGCTGGCTTTAAGACAAGAACCCTTTCAGTCTTTGTTGGCGCCTACACATTTTCATGAATTGCCATCACCTAGCAGTGCCTCATTGCATAGTGGTCATGAAATTTTAGATACCCAAGAGCTCTCTACAAAATCAAACTCGGCGCCTTTGTTATTGAAGCAAGAAAAACGACGTGATGACTTTGCCAACCAAAATGTGGTAAGTTTTTTGTTGTTTGTATTGTAATTTTGGTGAACTCCTTCTTGTTATTGGTTAAATGCAGAGCTTTGAAAGTATTCTTGATTTTAGAAGATTTTAATTTTGAGGAAAATTTTTTAAATTATTTGTTTTGTTTGAAATTTTTAAAATTTTTTTACTTTAATTCTTTAATTCAAAAAATATTTGAAAAAATAACTTTAAATTTCCAAATTATCTTATTAAATTTGAACGCACTCTGATGAGGGGTTATATCAGTTTGTCATTGTGTTTGTAACGTGTTGAAATATACCGATAAATTATATTCTTATATTATATATATATATAATTCTTGGCCCATATAATATTCTAATCCGATTTATTAAAATGTAGATTACGACTCAACAATTTCTATATTATTTTTCGTGAGAATTTTGGTTTTGAAAATAAGACAAATAGCGCTATCGGTTAAAAAGTTTAGAATGAAAATGTTAGGGTACAATTTCATACATAGTAGCGTTTGGAGTATAAATAGTACGTCATATTTTGCTACCAGGAGCTTATAGGTGAATAGTATTTAAAATTAACCTTAAATTTGTATTTCACCTCAAAAAAACTTTCACCGCAAAACATTGTTTTACATACAAAAAAAAAATTTTTTTTTCAAATTAAAAATTATTTTCACTTGAAATTTTTTACCAGGCGCTTAGGGGCAAAGAATATTTAAAATTCACCTCAAATTTTATTTCACCACAAAAAAATAATTTTTCAAGTCAAAAATTATATTATTTTACTTGTGAAAATAACTCGATCAGACATACTGTCTGCCATATTTATTCGAAGTTCTTCCGTTATAGGTCTGCATGCAACAATAACATTCAGATGAAAAACGCTTTCATATTAATTGTTTTCTGCGTAAACTCGACGTGTTAATACTTCCCAAATACTCCCAATGGGATTTTGATCCGGAGAATATGCGGGCCATTCCAATACTCTTATATTTTTGATGATAGCCATTCCTTCGTCTGACTACTTACAAGAGTACGGAGGCATTGTCTTGTTGGAAAATGAATTCTTCTTCGTTGCTATTTAAAATAAATGGCACCGATTTCTCTTCTAATACTCAAATGTACTCAGAAGAATTCATCCTGGTGCCTGGAAATGCCAAATCAACCATACCGTCGAAACAAAAACCGCCCCAAACCATTATGGATCCGCCTCCGAAAATTCTTTTTGAGAAATACCGTGGTTCCTAAAGTAGGTTTCTCCAATAGCTGTTAAACCATCTGGATCATCAATATTGAACTTTGTCTCGTCAGAAAAAACCACCTTTAAGAGAAATTTGTGTTTAAACAGTCCTACCAACAACAGCGATTATTGACTTCCATTTCTCCAGTTGGTTTGTAAATTCCTTTTAGCAAATTCAAGTCGAGAAGTTTTGTGGCGGTGTAATAACCTTCGCATAGACATCAGTTTTTGACGAGTTACTCTTTGGGAATCCTGTAAAAGCCTACTTGTGATTGATTTGGACACATTTACCTTACATTCATCGATTATCTGGCTGAGACTCTTCATTGAGTTGCTGGCACAGTTGATTATTTTACGCCGGTCCCGATCAAAAAGCTTTTTTTTTGTTACGCCTGTTTTATTTTTACCATAAGCACTCGGATTATTTTGCAAAATTTGTGACAACCTCATATGAACGGTTTATATTTCTAGCAATTTGCATAAAACTTAAGGCACTTTTTAAACAGGCTGAAATATATTTTTTTTTCAAAATCACTTTTATATGAACCACGCGGTATTACATTGCAAATTGATTAGAATTGCATAAAAAACAAAAATAATTCTTTAATTTTTCTTTATTTGGTATACTTCTTTGTTAAGCGTTATATGTAATTATAGTTATGAAACACTAACAATAATCCCTTAAATTTTACGCAATGAGAGATCAGTTATCACACGCTTTAGAACAGTTATAAGTTTTAAAAAAATGTTTGTAAGATTAGAAAAAAAATAGCAAAATCGTTTGTAATTATAGTTATGCAACGCAGTGTATCTAAATTAATATTTAAATAAAAAAGGCTTTTAGAAATTGGTTTCGGTGCGGAAGTTTTTTATTCCGAATCGACTTTAAAAAACGATATTTATTATCCATACAATATTATTGATAAGGATTTGGCCTGTATTTTTTTACAGACCGTTATGGGGTCCTAGACCTTTATTCCGAAGCGTTACAAAAAGGAATATCAAACCCTCATTACAGTATATGGTGGATATAAAAATAGTAAATAAAAAAATCAATTAATTCAGTCTCAAAACAATGAATGCATTCTTTCAAATATCTGCCCGTATAATGGCTTAATGTTAATTAAATACTGATTATGAGAAGCAGGAGTTCCCCTTGTATAAAATCGATCTTTCGTTTTTTTTTTTTACTAAACATGCAATTCTATTCTTTCTTACAGACTCTACGTTATTCACGTTCTCAAAGTGATCGCTATTTAGCAGGTGAGTGCATAAAGAAAAAAACAAATATCCCATCGTTATTTCTTAAAACCTTCTACATGTCAAGTTTGTTTCATTTTGTGTGTTTTGGTGGCGTCTAAATGTAGTTTTTTGTTCTTTTTTTTTTCATTAATAAAATAATAAGCATATATTTACATATATTTTTTCACTCTACCACCAGAGCTATAAGATCTTCTATGGAGGTCTTTAAGATAGTTTTAAATAGATCTATGGTAGTTTTTTTTTCTGCAACATCTTTACTTTACGTTCTTTGCTAAGAATGAGTGATTAATTATTTAATCATTTTTCAATGTGTAATGTTAGCGATGTTCTTTTTATCATATTCTTATATTAACTGTCAAGTGATCTTCGTTATAGTTTTATGTTTAATTCATAAATATGACAGTAGCTGTTATAATTAAGCGTACAGCCCTTGCCTTATTTACTTACATTTTTGGGAGCGTCGTAAATAATAATAATTTTACTTAAATTATTGGGACAGTCACATAGTGTTTCCAAAAGCAATATTTTTCTGCAAAAAAAAAAAAAAAAACATTCCAGGTCACAATCTTTTTAATATAAGAATTGATTTTCTTTTACTTTCGCCAAACAATAAAAAAAAAAACAATGAAATTCCAAAATCGCCTCGACGCTGAATTGTGTAAGTTAAAGTAAAAAAAAAAAAGAATTTTGACATCGGTTAATATTTGTGGCCAGTAATGCCTATTTCTCAAAAAACGACGTTTGTAAACACTGTGAGTCTTCTCTTTTAACATAATTAACTGTACATCGAAAGGAAATGTTTGTGCGTTTTTGCAGAACTATCGAAAAATAAAAGCAGTCTCTTAAGTATGCTATGTTTAATTTTAAATCTAGTTAGTTCATTACTGAAAGAATATGTGTTAAATGTATTGCATATGTTGGGGCATAATGATTTTTCCTATATTCTTACAACTTCCAAGGTGCGTGATCAATTGTCTTAGTATCTGTTAATATGAATTCATTTTTACTCTGATGTAGGTAATCTTGAATGTATTTTTTATTTTTTTTTCTTGTATAGCCTATGTAGAGTGTTTTCCGTAGTTTTGATTTTTTCTGTTTATATCTTCTCAATTTTAATAGACTTTGACATCAAGTTATTGCTATTTTATTTATTCATACAATATTCTCGATTGGTTAGATGATTTTTTAATTTTTTTTTTATTTTTTTTTTTCATTTTCATCTTTTTTATTTTTT
>JAEKOY010000925.1:0-16443 GCA_021234595.1 Delia radicum | reverse complement strand
ACGGAACAAATTGGGGTACATTAAGTTTTACTGAAAACCAGCAGTTTTAGTTTTTAACTTTGTTTTCAAAATTGGAAATTTTCACCCCACACACGACAGCAGAGTTTTCATTTCATCATCATTTCAGAAATATGTAAAATCACAGAAATCTGCGCAAAGAAAAAAATAATCGATTGCTGTAGAGTAGTGTACTCACAAAAAATTATCTTAATTTACACCGAAATATATAAATGGTTTTCAAATTCATTATAAATATTTGGGATAAACACAAACATAACCATAGAAATAATATTATCTTTAACGACATTGCCAGTCACTGCTGCCTGGCAAAATTTTGACAGACTTAATAATGCCGGACATATTTACTACACTGAGAGAATATCGGCATGATATCAACGAACGACGACTTATGTCATTGTTGATTAATTAACTCATTTCTTTATTTTTAAATTTTATATTTGCAAATAAAGGTACATACACATCAACGAAATTTTGCATTAGATTTAAGAAGTTTCACTGAAATACGTACATTGAAACTTTTATTAAACTAATGCAGTTTTTTATAAATTTTTATGAAAAATTTCATTTTACGTATTAAAAGTTTCAAATGCATAATGAAAAGTTTAATTTAAAATAGTTTCATAAAAAGTATGAAGCTTTTTCATAGAGTTTAAGAAACTTTTCATTCACTTTGTGAAGTAAGCTTCATTACTTGTTGTGAAAATTTTCATTAAAACTCGGCCAAGAAAATTCTCTTTGTGTAATGTTGGAAAATTTACTAACATTAGGGTTTAAAGTAGTATCTTGCTTCCAACTCATATAGATCATTGTCAAGGCAAACAAAATTGTCATCGTACTAAGTGGCCATTTCTACATCAAATATACTTATTAAATTTTTATAAAGGATTTCTAACAAATTGAAAGTTCATTCATGTGTAAGGGTATTGTATTTTAGAAACAAATTTACAATTTTTGTTGTTATTAATCAACTAAATGCAAGATAACATTTCATATTTATACATACAATATCTATAGCAAAAAGATATTTTAAAAAATTTTAATTTTAAAAATCTTCTTTTCTTGTAAAAGAAAATAATACAAAAATCATTTTTAATACCACTTACCAAATGTTTCCTGAAAAAATATCTTTTAAGAGCTTTTTTTCCTATTTTCATTTTCAATTTATTACTCTTGTCTAAAACATTCATCTTACGGAAATTTAATATTACATCATGTGCGTATTTAAGAAACATTCGTCTAAGACAGCGGTTCCCAACAACTTTTGCTTCACGGACCTCTTGATACACTTAAATAGTTAAATATTAACGAAACTAACAAAAATTGGATTTTTATTTAAAAAATGTAAAAACATTTCAAAAACCAAGTACATTAAATAGTGTCCGAAAGAACAGTTCGGCCAAAAAACTGTATTTAGTCGTTTTTTGGGTATCTAGAGGCAATGATTATAAATTTTTGTATTGGAAACATGTTTGCTGAGCCAATTTAATTCGATTTTGTGTATAAAATTTAAGGAAAAAGCCGAAGTTTAGATATAAAGTTAAAAATTCGGCCGCCGAACTATTTTCGATTTGGCCGAACTTTTGAAGGCCGAACAGTAAATTTATTGCTTAACTACAGACTTTTCTTTAAATTTGTCACTCAAATCGTATCTAATCAGCCCAATAAACATTTTTCTATTCGCCAAATTTGTCCATAATGTTTTAAAATAAAGAATACAGACCAAATACATTTTCTGGTCGAACTGTTCGGTCGGACACTTACATTAAAACTCGGTAAAGAAAGATTCCGAAGGACCAGAAACATTGATTCCATATAATCGAGATTCGTATTTTCTGCAGTAAATTTTCTTTACAATTTTTTTATTGTCCACTAAGTATTAAACTTTTGTGAAAACCTTTTTAAATTATTTCATTTTATTTCATTTAACTTAATAAATACATAGTTTTATAGGTGCCGTGTAATAAAGCCATCGGTAATAAGCCATATGGCTTTATTTCTCAACGTAATGGGTAATAAAACCATATGGCCTTATTACCAAACGCATTGAGAAATAAAGTCATATTCAAAATTTTCAATTTTGAGAAATAAGGCCATATGGCTTTATTACCCATCAAATATGAGAAATAAAGCCATATGCCTTTATTACCGATCACCTTGAGAAATAAAGCCATAATTTAAATTATACGTAAATATTTACCTATTTTTTTGTTGGAAATATTTGATTTTTATCGTATACTAACTTTTAAAGTATTTATCCGGACAAATTATTTGCAATTTTTTTTTTATTCTTTAAATAACTTCACATGAGAACCTGTCTCTTGTTATTGTCTCCAAATTCTTATCTACTTCAAATTCTTGTTTACAAAGATTATTAGAAGAGAGGAACAGCTGATTTTTATACACATATGTTTATGTAAATATGATGTGACTTGTACGTCATATTAATCAGCATTCTTACAATTACTCGTTGTTATCAATTTGTTGTTATACCAGTTCGTTGTTATCAGTTCATTGTCTAAAGTACACGTGTTTTAATTAAAATGGCACAAGAAGAGATTTTAGAATATAAATTAATAGCTGGTTTCAGGGCATCCAGCAAATTATTATATTTGGAAAAAGAACAACAAATTTTCAAATTAAAGTATAATAGGGATAATACGGTGGGGTGCAATAACGCCTTACGAAATAAGGCCGTTAAGGCTTTATTTCTCTTCCAATTGAGAAATAAGGCCTTTATTTCCAAAAAGGTTTTATTGCACTTTGAAAGTGAAATAAAGCCGTAAGGTCTTATTTCACTTAATTTTTTTTTAAATGAAGCAATAAAATTTCTTATTCTTATTCTTCTTATATTTTATTGAACAATTATAAAAAAATTTCATATTAACAAAAATTAATAGAACATTAATAATTCAACAAAAAATTTAACTGCAACAATATTGAAAATCTGTGCTTTATAAAGTTTTTCTGCGTGGCGGCCTGCGGCCGCTCTTAGGGGTTTTCTCCTCCATGGGACGCGGCAGGTGGCTTCGCTGAATAAAGTTTCCCTGCGCGCGTCACACTAGGGAAGATAATGAGACGCGCGCAGGAAAACTGTATTCAGCGAAGCCACCTGCCGCGTCCTATGGAGGAGAAAACCCCTAAGATCGGCCGCAGGCCGCCACGCAGAAAAACTGAACAGTGTAACAAAAGAATCAAAAAATACAAAATAAAGGCTTTATTGCACCATTGGCTAAGTTTCAATAAAGGCCTTATGTCACTTTCAAAGTGCAATAAAGCCCTTTTCGCAATAAAGGCCTTATTTCTCAATTGAAAGTGAAATAAAGCCTTAAAGGCCTTATTTCGTAAGGCGTTATTGCACCCCACCGATGAAACATTTTGTAAAAGGGAAAATTATTAGTTTAAGGAGAACCTCTAGATGGCTTTTTTTCTCAACGCGGTGTGTAATTAATACATATGGCTTTATTTCTCATATTTGATGGGTAATAAAACCATATGACTTTATTACCCATCAAATATGAGAAATAAAGCCATATGACTATGAGCAATAACGCCATAATGGCTTTATTTCTCAATTCATTTGGTAATAAGCCATATGGCTTTATTTCTCAATGTTGTGGGAAATAAAGCCATATGGCTTTATTACCGATGGCTTTATTGCACGGCACCAGTTTTATATACTTCTGAGAAAGAATTACTTTGTTTTCAGTTAAAAATTTAAAAAAGTTTAGGGAAATTTGAAAAATTGCGGGAGTTTTGTATTAAAAATGGAAAATTATAAGTAAATTTGTTTGTGGGACTGTCAAAAATAGTTGATCTTAAGCTAGGGTTTACCTTAACTGATTTTTGACACAGTGTACCTTTTTCGAACCAATAAATTTAAAGGGCTATATTTTTCAGACTTGGGCGACGTTAACTACATTTCATAATTATTCACTTTTGAAATTTTTCATTAATAATTACGGAACTACACTCACATTTGTGAGCTTAAACGCTTCCTTGGAGAATGTATAACATTTTAATAACAGACATGGGAATTAATATCAACATCTGGGTATTTAATTTCAGAGTAATTACTCAATTACACCCAATGCCATGTAATTAGACGTAAAACAAGTAATTGACCTGTAATTAAAAACACAAATATTTGTATTATGTCCCATGTCTGGTACTGACAAAATTTCAAATTTTCCAAGAATGCACAAGCCCACAAGTGTGACATGAGGTCTGAAATTATTAATAATATTGAAAAATTTAACAAGTGAATGATTGCAAAATGTAATTGACGTCGCCCAAGTCGGATATTTTTTGACTGAAAAAAGATATTGAAGTCATTTGAAAACCATAAAATTATTCAACATCTTGATTACAATATTGAATACAATTTTTTTTGGAAAATCGTTATCCAGAGCAGACTTGGGCGATTTCAATTACAACTAAATTAGATCTAAGACTAAGACTTATCTAAGACTTATGTACTCGCGCAATTACAGTGTTGCCATGTTTGAAGCCCTTCATCATTCACCACCTTTCATCTCTCCACTATCCCCTTTCCAAAGAAAGCAACACATTAATTAATAGGAAGAATTTCCTGAGAGTTGCTTCTCTTTTTCTAAAAAAAAAAAAAAATAGTAATTGCTATTTTAAGTACAATTACATGTCATTGAAATTGAAATTGATATAAGGGATTAAAAAAAAATTACAATTATATAATACATCAATTGCAATTACATGTAATTGTAATTGGAATGGTTGGTTGGTTGGTTTAAGTGGCAGCTCACGCTACTCGTGAGCATCAAGTAGAGTCAAAAAGCGACTCCGTTTTGAAGAGACCACACTACCCGTAAGGAACTAGTATCCGGAGTACTAGACCCACCCCGTTCGGTTAAGATAACGTATGAGATCACCGAATCCCACACGTGATATTACCGAGAGGTCGTCCAGTATATGGTCACCCAAGATCCGGAGTCGAATATTCTGCAGCGCCGGACAATCGCAGAGAAGATGCTCCACAGTCTCCTCCTCGCCCGGTATGCCGCAGCTGCGACAATGCGAACCGCGTACAATCCCAAGTCTAATGCCATGCCTACCAATCAGCCAGTGACCGGTCAGAACAGCCGTCAGCCTCGAGACATCCCTCCTGCTCCTGCTCAGGAGAGAGTTTGTACGCCCTAGGTCGTAGTTGGGCCACGTAAGTCTCGCGGTCCTACAGGTATCCAAATTATGCCACCTGTTCCCCGCCCTGCGAAAATAGTGCCGGAAAATTTCCCCCTTAACAGTCCCCAGCGGTGCAGCGACTGACACCGATGTGGAGACGTTTAAGGCAGATCCTGCCCTTGCCAATTCATCTGCCCTTTCATTACCGTAGAGGTCTCTGTGGCCGGGGACCCAAACTAGAGTAACTTGGGATAGACAGCTTAGCCTGGACAGTTCCTCCCTGCACTGACCAACGAGAGCAGAGGATGTGACGTACGAGCTCAGGGACATTAGAGCCGCTTGGCTATCGGCGAAAATGCCCCACTGTCCCTCGAGCCCCCCTTTCAGACAGGAGTCTGCAGGCTTCCCTGATAGCCAGAATTTCCGCCTGAAAAACAGTAGCGTGATCAGGTAGCCTGAAAGAACACCGCAAGTTACACTCACCCGAGAAGACCCCGGAGCCTACACCACAACTCATCTTTGAGCCGTCGGTATATACCCTGATGTCAAAACCAAAAGTTGGATCCCCCATATCCCACTCCCGCCTGGAGGGAAAGCTAACCCGAAAAGGTCGGCAGAAATCCAATCTAGGAGTAACATAGTCGGACTCAAATCCCACACGTGGGTGAAGTCCATCAAGAAGCCTAGCATGTCCATAGGTCCTGGACTTCCAGGAACCCGTTGCAGCAAGCCGCGCTGCGCTGCTAGAAGAAACCGCAATTATATGCAAATCAATAGGGATAATGTGAAGCATTACATTGAGAGCCTCCGAGGGGCAAGTTCTTATCGCGCCCGTGACCCCAATGCAAGCAGAGCGCTGCACCCTATACAGACGATCCGTAACCACCCTCTTAGTGGTCGCAGTCCACCACACGATAGAGCCATATGTCAGTATTGGACGCACAATAGCCATGTACATCCACAGCACCATTTTCGGACTCAAACCCCACCTTGAACCAAACATCCTCCTACAGGAGTAGAAGGCTACCGTTGCCTTCCTGACCCTGTGCTCGGTGTTAAGTCGCCATGATAGTTTAGAGTCCAAGATGATACCCAGATATTTCGCATGATCAGAGAGGGTGAGCTCACAGCCTTGCAGCCGCGGAGGTCTGAAGCCCGAATTGGACCGAGTGGTGAAAAGTACCAGTTCTGTTTTACTCGGATTCACTCCTAAGCCACAACTGGTGGCCCAGCTACTGAGAGTATCCAGAGCGCTGGTCATAATATCGCTAATCACGTCCAAGAACATCCCTGATACCAATATCACCACATCGTCCGCATAAGCGACAACCTTAACACCCTTATTATCCAGCGTGACGAGAACTGAGTTAATAACAAGGAGCCATAACAGGGGCGAGATCACACCACCCTGAGGTGTACCTCTCCTGACCTGCTTTGACAACTCGCTATTTCCCAGACTAGCACTGACAAACACGGGAGTCCAACATGTTCACTATCCAGTCGCTGATGAAAGTCTCAGCGCCCAGATCCACGAGGGCTCCCTGTATTGCATCGGTCGTGACATTGTTGAAAGCCCCCTCTATGTCCAGAAAGGCGGCCAGTGTATATTGTCCAAATTCCAAGGATCTCTCCACCACTCTCACAACCTCATGGAGTGCAGTTTCCGTTGAGCGTCCCTTGATATACGCATGTTGACTACCCGACAGTTGAGGCGATCCCTCGAGTTTCAGCCTTATATGTACGTCAATGAGTCTTTCCAACGTCTTCAGTAGAAAAGATGAGAGACTGATTGGCCTAAAGTCCTTTGCAGCCTCGTGACCACATTTGCCAATTTTAGGAATAAAGACTACTTTAACCTTCCTCCAGCTTACGGGCACGTAGTTAAGAGAGAGGCAAAGTCTGTATATCACAAGGAGCCAGGGAGTAATCAAATCTTGACCCCTCTGCAGCATTATCGGTAAAATGCCATCCAGACCCGGCGATTTGTATGGGGAGAAACTGCCAATTGCCCAGGCTATCCTATCAAGTGTAATTATCTCGTTTTCCATCCCATTAGAAGCGCCCCTAGAGCGGCTACGTTGGTCATTGTCCAAGGTATCTGCATCCAAGCAGACAGGAAAATGAATATTCAGAAGGATCTCCAACGACTCAGCCGATGACTCTGACCAGGATCCATCACCCCTCTTAACATAAGTGGGGTTAGAGTGACCCTTTGCCAGCACCTTGCTAAGTCTAGCAGTGTCCCTAGTGTTGTCTATGGATTCGCAGAACTCTCTCCATGAGTTCCGCTTTGCCAACGCCAATGCTTTCTTGTACACCTTCAGCTTGTCGCGGTATGGCTTCCACTGTCTGCTGGAATAGCTAGCGTTGAAAGCTCTTCGTGTCTCCCTCCGAAGCTCTGACAGTTCAGAATTCCACCAGGGAGGAAAACTCTTCCTTGCCCTAGTCTGAGGGCAGGAAGCTTTGAACGCCACATCAATGGCCTTTTCCAGGACCCCTACAGAGTCCTCGAGACTTTCGATTGTCCCTTCGACCCTTGGCCCCCTACACAGCTTCGTCCTAAGAATCCTATTGAACTTAGGCCAAACAGTTCTCCTAGGATTCCTGAAGCAAACGCTCTCCCTAACGTCCGTGTTGATATCGAAAAGTATCCAATTATGATCCGAAAAGGACTTCTTATCGGATACCCTCCACTTTTCAACACGTACCTGAGAATTACCTGAGATAACTGTGATATCTAGAACTTCCTCCCAACCCCTATAGTTATCGGAACTCGGAAACATAAAAGTTGGGTTAGTACCAGAATTACATATATTGAGATTGTTAGTGTTAATAAAATCAAGAAAAGACTCACCTCTCTCGTTGATTTCAGTGCTACCCCAGATTGTGTGCCTGGCATTGGCATCACAGCCCAGGATCAAAGTATCTTCTGCAGCAATGGAGGACAACAGGAACCTCACTTCTTCTGGCGGGGCGTCTCGATTGTGAGCCATATAGCAGGAGGCAATAGTGATGTTGCGGCCGCCTGTCATTTCAACCTTCGCAACAGTAAGGTCAGCTGAGCTAAATTGAGAGCATAGAAAAATCTTTATGTTCTTTTTAGCTATTATACAGGATCTTGGCTTACCCTTATTATTGATGTATAGTATTGAGTACGGGGCACCCTGAAACCCTTTAACCTGTGAGTCATTGACCCAGGGCTCCTGGATGATGCCTATGTCAAGGTCCTCCTCGGCTAGAAGAACCCGTAGGTTGTCTGTAGCAATCCGGGAATGCTGCAGATTAATCTGCACGACCTTTAGCTTCCCCATCTTGTTTCGATATATTGGGGGGTTCTTCGAGCTGCATCTTATCGAGCAGCTGGTTGGCGTCATCGATCTCATCTTTCCCGTCGACACCACCCGACCCAGAAGGACGGAAAACCTTTACCTTGGCCTCCCTTATACCAAAGAAGAGCTTGTTGCCCACCTTCTCGAGTGCTGACACACCCTGTTCGGAGATGACAAGCACGTAGCTCATGCTGTTGTTCTGAGGTTCCTCTGCCCGGATGACAGACCAGTCATTCATAGGAATCTCAGGATTTTGAGCCTTGAGGCATTCTAGCAGCCTGTGATTGTCCATTGCCATTTTTGGTAACCAAATTCTGGCACGAGGTCTAGCTGGAATTTCTGCAGCGGGGATTAGCTTTAAGATAAGGCCATCCCATGCATCACTTATCGTAGTGACGCATTTGCTGAGGAATTCCAGGGAGAACAAGTCCATACATTTGATTAACCTGTATCCCCTGTGAATTTCACTGGAGTCAAAACGAGGTACCGGACTATCCTTGTTGGAGATCACGTGAGCCATCACGAGTTCTGACAACTTGGATTCGATAGCACTCCATTCTGTTACTACAGGCGAAGGCAACCCACCACTGACATTTGCTAGAGCCACAAGCAAATGATCCCTTACAACCTCATTAAAGGGTCTACGAGAGGTAGAAATAGGCTGCGAAACGGTTCTCTGCTCGTGGACCTTTTTCCGCTTCGGCGACTTGTCACCCTCATTCTGTGAGCGATTTCGCTTTGCCCCTTCTACCTTCTTTGACGTGCCTGATGTGCTGGGTGCGGTCTCCTTTCGCTTAAGGTACTCATCCACCACAGCTTGGTATTTTACGCGGTCCTCTTCATCGCGTTCATGAACGGTCCCATTCAAAGCGTTCTTGGCAATTTTGTCAAGAATAAACTTCGCTCTTGAATACCTAGACTTCCATACGTCGCCTGAGGATTTTTTCTTCCGCTTACGCTTGGGCAAGTCACCTGCCGAGGTGACCTGTCCAGGCTGGGATATTGCCTGAGATGTTGTCTGGTGAGACGCTGGAGTACTATGGAGTGTACCCTCAGTGCCTGGGAAGTTAACCACCGTCTCCTGACTGGAAGCCAGTAGGTCATCTTCAGACGAGTTGCAAGGCAACCCGCTAACATTGTTTCTGTTGTTGTCGTTGTTTCTGTTGTTGTCTTCTATAAAATTCATATTTTGGTCCCACGAGTATGCACGTAAGGGATGGACCGTACCATGCAGTGACGGCGTACATGGACTAGGCAAAAAGTGTTACAACCAACCCGTGCCCTGGCGTTGGAGGGGGAGCTGTTAACGACTAGTCATCTTTTACCACTGACTAGCCATTCAGGACATCGGCACTGCTACCAACCACCTTGACCTTACAAGTGGGGGATAAAGGAAGAGGATACAAAGGACTGAAGAAGGATTAGTAAGGTAATAGTGGGAGAGAGGAATTAGAGAGGGGGGAGGATAACCATTAGTTCATGTTCCTTGCAGCTTTTAGTACACTAAGACAAAGACCGGAGCACAAGTGCGCAGTGTTCCAGTGCTTTGTATCAGCATACAAACCCCAGAACACTTAAGCCACCGCATCGCGACAAGATTGTTATCCATGGCGATGGTGTAATTGGAATACTCACACTGACCCATGGGGGTCCGCGGACCCCCATTTGGGAACGGCTTGTCAAACATATTGTATATGTTTCGGGGTTTTTTTTTCTTCATTTTTGCTACTTTGATATGACATATTAACTTTTATTATTTTGTGTTTGCTACTTACTTAAAAAGTAGACTTCCATACGTCGCCTGAGGATTTTTTCTTCCGCTTACGCTTGGGCAAGTCACCTGCCGAGGTGACCTGTCCAGGCTGGGATATTGCCTGAGATGTTGTCTGGTGAGACGCTGGAGTACTATGGAGTGTACCCTCAGTGCCTGGGAAGTTAACCACCGTCTCCTGACTGGAAGCCAGTAGGTCATCTTCAGACGAGTTGCAAGGCAACCCGCTAACATTGTTTCTGTTGTTGTCGTTGTTTCTGTTGTTGTCTTCTATAAAATTCATATTTTGGTCCCACGAGTATGCACGTAAGGGGATGGACCGTACCATGCAGTGACGGCGTACATGGACTAGGCAAAAAGTGTTACAACCAACCCGTGCCCTGGCGTTGGAGGGGGAGCTGTTAACGACTAGTCATCTTTTACCACTAACTAGCCATTCAGGACATCGGCACTGCTACCAACCACCTTGACCTTACAAGTGGGGATAAAGGAAGAGGATACAAAGGACTGAAGAAGGATTAGTAAGGTAATAGTGGGAGAGAGGAATTAGAGAGGGGGGAGGATAACCATTAGTTCATGTTCCTTGCAGCTTTTAGTACACTAAGACAAAGACCGGAGCACAAGTGCGCAGTGTTCCAGTGCTTTGTATCAGCATACAAACCCCAGAACACTTAAGCCACCGCATCGCGACAAGATTGTTATCCATGGCGATGGTGTAATTGGAATACTCACACTGACCCATGGGGGTCCGCGGACCCCCATTTGGGAACGGCTTGTCAAACATATTGTATATGTTTCGGGGTTTTTTTTTCTTCATTTTTGCTACTTTGATATGACATATTAACTTTTATTATTTTGTGTTTGCTACTTACTTAAAATGTTGGTTAAACATGCAAAGTTTCAAATTATGCTGACAGCTTTTTAACAAAATATTTTATTTTTTCTAACGAAATATACATTAGGCTATCCCTTTAAATCTGTTTCGTGTAAATTGATTGAAATAATATTCTTATAAAAAAGAATTAGTAAAAATGTTTGCTAAAACAACTAAAATTAGTTAAAAATCAAGTACGTTGTAGAAAAAACTACTCAAATTATTAGAAACTAACTGTTAAAACCATATGAAACATGTTTAAAACAGTCCTATCAAGAACGGCTATTATTGACTTACCCTTCTCCCGTTGGTTCGAAAATTCTTTTAGCGAATTCAAGTCGAACAGTTTTGTGAAGGGTTAATAACCTTGGCACAGACATCAGCTTTTGGCGAGTAATTCTCTGGGAATCCTTGAAGAGCCTTATGGTTGATTTGGACACATTTACCTTACATTCATCGATTATCTAATTGAGACTCTTACCGATCAGACAGCGTTTTTCCGGACCGCCTGTTTTGCATGTGAACGCCTTATTTTTCTAGCAATTTCCCCAAAAACTTAAGCCACTTTTTAAATAGTCTGAAATTTGTCCTTTTTCAAAATCACTTAGATATATATAAACCAAAAAATTATAAAACTGAAATAATTCTTTAATTTGTCTTTATTTGCTGTTATTCGTTGTTACCGTTATATGTAATTATAGTTAAGAAACCCTAAAAATGTTATTACAGAATTTTTCTCTTAAATCAGTTAAATAATCTCTTAAATTTTACACAACAAGAGATCAGTTATCACACTCTTCAAAACAGTTAAAATTTTTAATTTTTTTTGAAATATTAGAAAAAACTACCGAAGTGAAGTTAGCCCACTTTAACTGGCCCACTTTTTAAAAAAATCGAATATATACCAAAACCTATAAAATAATAAAAAAAGACAAACACAGTGAAATCTGTCAAATACATATATTTAATAAAATGTAATTAAAATGTCATTTAAAGATGCCATGGCTCTGTATACTTAGGAATAATATAAAACCCGCTTTCTTAATATTTTCGAAATAGTTGGTGATTTAGCATATGCTTTTAAAACCTAAACGAACTTCTTCAACCAAGTTTTTACAGCTTTGAAATAAAACTGCATTAAAAACTGTGAAAAAAATACAAGGACGAAATTAGAGTCCAAGGACATCAAACTGAACCATGGGGGGTATCCTTCAAAAGAGGTAAATTTCAAAAAAAAGTTAAAAATCTTACGAAAATATCCTCACTCCAGTTTTCATATATGTTATCGAAAAATACGTCGCAGATTTGTGAAAAAAATGTCAAGGACGAAATCATGATGCAAGGATACCAAACTGAACCATGGGGGGTATCCTTCAAAAGAGCTAACGGTATTCCTAGATCAGAAAGCGGTGGATCATCGAATTGAATGTATTCCAACAAATGTTCGTAGGGGATATTTGTAGTAAATGGGGGGCTCAGACAATATACTATCGTCATCTAAGTCAATCATATCAACCATTTTCTGAGCAATCAAAATTTAATTTATTTTAGTTTTTCGTAAGCTCTAAGTGTTGACGGATCCCAAAGATTGTTACGAAAATGCTAAATTTTCTTAATGCATCTCTCACGCACGGATTTTCTGTCGTCGAAAAACATTGTCAATAAAACATCTTCCGGTGAGCAAAGTATCCATTGTTTTGCACAACCTTATTAACAATCTCTCTATGACTTGGCGGTAATATTGCGTCGACCGTATAAACTTAAATAAAAGTACACTCCCGTAGATGACTGAGCTATAGGATTTCACATTAAAGTACATTGGCACATAAACTCTCATAATAAATTCTGTTAGTATTTTCAGGTTTTCCGTATCACAAAAGGGTTAAATTTACTGAAAATATTTCTGAATATTTTTTAAAATACTTAATATATCAATTTTGGGAACAATTTTAATCAACATACGTAAAAAAGCGATTAATTTTAGAACAATTATAGTAACATATAAGGAATTTCCCAAATTTGAACTTTGACCTCAAAGGTGCACGGCTAGGGTTATCCGATTTGCCTAATTTTTGCATCATGCACACTTTAGACTATGTGGCACAGTAATCCGCTCAGATTTGGGTATAATTCAAATATAAAAAGCATAATTTTACCTCCATTACAGCTGCATATACTGAATTTCCCAAAATTTCAACTTTGACCTCAAACCTATATATACATATATATATATTTAAAATTTTGTTGATATTACAGATTTTGTTTGCCGGTTTTCTGTCTAAAATATTTTGTAATTTTGCTTATTTTAGCAGAGTAAATATCTATTTTCATTATCTAAAATTCAACTCGAATATAATTAAAATTTTCTAACATCAGTTAACAGTTTAATTTAAGAAATTGACAGTTTTATTTTTGCTGTTGTAATTTTATTAATATTTAGCAAAAAGAAAAAATAAATCTGCTATTTTTAGCAGTTTTATTAATTTTTAACTAATTTTGAGTAGCTTTTTGTGCTATTTTGACATGTTTATTTCTATGAGTGTATCACTTAAAAAATACTTATTAATGAGCTGAATACGACAAAAAAGTCAACGCTTGTAGATGGGATCTTAAGTTCTCGGCCATCGATGGAAGACTTTAATATTATGGAATTTAGGTTAAAAGAAATTTAAAGTTTTTTTTTTGTTTTTTTTTTTTTTTTTGCAAAAGTTTTGCCAAATAGTGTGCGAAGACGAGACCTATGACAAGAAGCTAGTTTTAAAAATTTGTATGGGCTAGAATTGTTTTATTTATTTTTTCCCATAATTAATACCCAGCGGTTGAGTGTTACATACATTTTTTTATCGGGACACCCTAATATACATATGTACATATAAACATATGATTCGATTCAAAGTTTTAGTACTTGAAAAAATACATTTATGTCAACACAATTACTTTAGACAGGATATATGCAAGAATCTGACATTTAAAAAAATGTTTGCAAAAAACACTTTTTTTTTTTTTTAAATATTTTTACTGTCATTGTCAAACTCCCACTGACACCAGGAATTATTTCAGCTTATTTATACCTTTCCATTTATCCCAAAATAACCAATGACAACTGCTTTAACAATAGTTACACTAATAGAAAAAAATTAATAAAAATAAGACTCCTAAAAATAAAGTTAGTTCAAAATGACGTTACAGGAAAAGTTTTAAAAAAGAGTAGATTTTTTTGCTTAATAAAGGGTGATTTTTTAATAGCTTTCGGATTTGTTTTTAAAAAAACAACACATACAATTTAGAGAAATGCATGAAATCTTTATTTGAGTCGATAGTACGATGTAAATGTTGACCGCGGCTACGCCTCAAGTGGTTCATACGTTTTGTCCAATTTTGGCATACTCTCTCCAACATATCGGCCGGTATCTCACGAATAAATTCTTCAATATTGGCTTAAGTGCGTCAACCGTTGCGGGCTTGTCCCTATAGACATGAGCCCTTAACATAGCCCCACAAAAAAATAGTCTAGGCGGCCAATTGACCGGCCCCATACGTGATATAAACTATTCACCGAACTCGCCTCTCAATTTGTGACACTGTTTCGCTTGCTGAGTGGCATGTTTTACCGTCTTTTTGAAACCATATGCCACTCAAGTCCAGCTCTTCTATTTTGGGCAAAAAAAAAAATTGTAATCATCACACAGAAACGATCCGCCATTCGCAGTAAGGTTCCTGCCCTCGTCGTCTTTGAAGAAGTACGGTCCTATGATGCCACCGGCCCATAATCCACACCAAACAGTGCATTTTTTCGGATTCATTGGCAGTTCTTGCAATGCTTCTGGCTGCTCTTCCCACAAAATACTGCTTGTTCACGTATCCATTCAACCAGAAATAAGCTTCGTCGCTGAACACAATTTTCCGATAAAAAAGTGGATCTTCATCCAACTTTTCCAGCACCCATTTACCAAAAGTTAGCCGTTGTGGTAGGTCGTGTGGCTTCAATTATTGCACCAGCTGTATTTTAAAGGTTTTACCCCCTAACCCTTCTAAAAAATTTTCCACGTAGTTTAGTAACAGATGCTCAATTGCTGCGAACGGCGTCGAATCGATAATTCACGGTCATCAACAACACTGGCGGAGACAGCTGCGATATTTTCCTCTGTCCGCACTCTACGTATCCGTGTTGGTGGTTTAATGTCCAATAATGTAAATTTAGTTCGAAATTTAGTCAGAAGATTCCGATAGCCGCCTCTAACTATAAATTGGAAGAAGTGCACGATGCAATTCTTAACCGAGCATAAATTTTGATAATAACATTCAATAATCTGCAAGCCCAAATTTAAATTTAATAATCAAAAATTTTAATGTCAAACTTTAATCTTTGGCAGTTTTATTAGTTTTTTGTTTTATCATTTCTAACTTATAACGAGCTTCCAACCTCCGTATATTTACAAAAATAAAGCAAATCAAACATATTAGCTAGGTTGATACTTGTATTTCCATCTGGCTATAAATCTCATCATATCAAACACGTGTCTAGGGTGTTTTCCTAACAAGCATCATGACGTTACTTAACTTTGAAGACCACAAATGTTCTAAAAAATTTTCGTTTTTATTCTGCCTCAGGTAATATTTTTTACAGTTTTATTATTTTTTTGTTTTATATACATCGAGATTATTTTTATGTTATTTCTAATTTGTAACGAGCTTCCATCCAACCTCCTTATATTTACAAAAATAAACCAAATCAAACATAAAGGGTCAGCCAAATAACTTCTTTTTTTTTTTGAAAATGCTATAAAAAAAACTACTGAATATTTTCTCAAATTTCTTTTTTTATTGAAAGTACAATCCTTCCGCGTTAATAATGGAAAATAATTTCATTCAAATGGCTGCCTCGGCTTGACATGAAGCAGCCTACACGATCGGTCCAAATTTTAAGCACATTATCGATTGTGTGCAGCTGTATTTCCTCCTCTTCAATTTTGTGAACAAAAATTCGTTCAACATGGCCCGATAACGATCGCCATTGACTGTAACGGCCACTCCTTGCCCATTTTCGAAGAAAAATGGCCCAATTATACCTATGGACCAAACTCCGCACCAAACAGTGACTCGTTTTGGGTGTATCGGCACACATTCTGCAACATTACCATGATTTTCTAAGTAATGTCGCAATATTTCCCAGCGTTGTTCAAGCGTATACACAGCCATATTCGTTCAGCTGAAGGATAAAACTAATTATCTGTCAAATCAGACATGAGCTAAGTGTTACCATTCACGAAATAAGCACTAGTTGAAAAAAAAAA